>ML787845.1:582444-598980 GCA_009831015.1 Picea engelmannii | reverse complement strand
TCCTCCCGAGCACCTCCCAACCTCCCAATTCTCAATGATTAAATAAAAATTCAACTTTACAGATAAGTCAGTTCATACCAATTTTACTTTGTTCTGTAAATTTTGTCTTCTGCTGCTTGCTCTATCGTTCTGCTCTGCTTCAGCTCTGCTCTATCGTTCTGCTCTGCTTCAGTTCTGCTCTATCATTCAGCTCTGCTCTATCATTATGCTCTGCTTCAGATATTCATTTCATTTCATTCTGCACATTAATTAAACTTGTTCCTCAACCCCTTCTCCTTTCTCCTTTATCACTGTTTCATTCCTTTTTCCCTACAGAACTACCAACCAATTTAGTCTCGCTCATTTTCTTTTATACGCCCTTCCTTGACGATTCCACTTCCCCTTCAAATAGGTAATACAAGGACATCTGTCTTGGTAACTGAAACGCCAACCGATTTGTCATTCTCAGTCCATTTCTCTTAACTGATTCATAACTGAAGAGTTAATGTGTGAGGAAGAACAACATCCCTTCGATCAATACTTAATCCAATGGTTCAAATCCCATCAGGATTTCACTCATCGCGATTTCGGCATTCACAGTGTCGAGATGCACATGTACTCGGAACCCCCGATTCTCCGATCCTCGATGTGCTCCTTTCCCGAGCTTTAGCGCCTTCTGGCTACACAATGGTCCATGTGACCAACTATCACGTGACCACCACCATACCTCTTGAAAATGTGCGCTAGCCCTCCTGGCTAGAACATGGTCCATATGACCTGTCTCTGTGTGACCTTGGTCTTATCACCCCATCAGAGTTTCAACACTTACGATGACATAATGTTTATGTCCATGGGATTCGCGATTTCCCGATTCGCGATGCGCTTTAGCCCTCCTGGCTGAGCCCTGGTCCACGTGACCGTTACCCGTGACCACAACCTTATCTCGTCCGGGCTATGGGGTTTGTGATACCTCAACACATACAACTGCAGGATTCCTGATCGTCCAAATCCCGACGCTTCGTTACACTGACAGCTGGACTCCACTATGCCTCCGTCCTTTTCACGCGCTAGCCCTGCTGGCTATAGGCCTCGGCCCATATGACCATCAACACATGACCTCGGTCAAGCCTCTCATCAGGGTTTCTACGTTTTCGATGTCACTATGCACATGCCTCCGGGATTCCCGATCCCCGATTTCCCGATGACAAAGATCAACGGTCCAGATCTCATTCTTAATCCAACGGTTGTGATTACATCGCAAAATCGCATATCGCGATTTCAGAGTTTCTGTTGCATTGTGTTCTTGACATATCAAAGTCCCGATTGTCGATGCCTCTGCTGACGTCACACGTGATTTGGCATGTGTTAGATCCTGCCACGTGTCACTCTGATTCATGAATTGTATGTGCCTGAAGTGTTAGATCTGCCTGACACCTGTCATTACCTGGTTGTGCCACGTGTCCCTAGCTGACGTGGACTGCTATCGTGAATTAGATCGACGGTCTAGATCACATGTTGATCTGACGGTTCAGATTCAGTCGGGATTTCGCATATCGCGAAATCGGGGTTTTCGTTGACGAGTGAACTTTGCATATTGAAATCCCGATCCCCAAATCTCCGATAGCTTATCTCCCTCGCAACTTCTGTAGATCTGACGGTTGTCGGCCTTTCGGAAAATTTGGATGGGATCCAATGGTCACTGGATCTCTGTCTTCCTTCTTCTCTGTAAACTCTTGCTGCGCGCGTTTTCTTCAATGCTGTTCCTCCTGAGCTTTTACGTCCGAATCCCCAAGGGTTTTTATCCTTCATATCCTGCCATTTCTGCTGTTGCCATCAAAGACAACAATCATCAACATGCATTCGTTGCTTGTTCAATATTTGCCAACAAACACATATAAGGCAATAACCATAATTTAAAGTGTTTTTTTTTTAATGCATTCATATGTTCAATTATGAAAGTCTGTTTTTTTAATTTTACATTATCTCACGAAAACAAATTTTATTTTTTATAAAGAGATTTTTGGAGCCTTTTCAACCCAGTGTTGGTAGTAGTGGAGTTATAGAGACACCATAGAGTCTTGATGTGGGTTTTCATATAGTTTCTAGAGTATTTTTTACTTCTCCATATTCCACACCTGATTTAGATAGGATCCATGACACACACTGCCAGGCATCCACACAATGGTCAGGCTCTAGAGGTGGTGACAAAGATGAGGCTGATGATCTAGTTGACATGGTTGCATTTCCTAGAGCTAGACTTGTGACCAACACGGGGACCCTTCCATGCACATTTTTGGTCGACGATAACATATGTCCATTAAAAAATATTGTCCATGTAGTTTTTCACATTTTAAATGTTTCATGTTGTCCATCTCATACACAAATCATCTAGATTATTATTTTTAAATTAATGATCATATCTTTTTGTGTGTAGGAAATGACCATTTTTATAGGCACCTAGAGAGCAAGGCCTTGTTGATTTTTGGGGAAACCTTACGCATGAGGTGAAATTTCCAAAATTCCAACCTCAAAAAAGAACTTATGGATGATCTCGAAGGCCTCTTTGGAGTAGACACATTCAATAAAAAATGGTCACCTTTGCAGCGGGATAATATTTAAAATATACATGGAATGTTTATAGAAGAATCTTGGAAGGAAACCCTAGGTATGAGCGTCATCCCTCGATTCGAGAGAGGGAGTGGAAGGTGATCATTGATGATGCAAAATAAAAGATATTGAGAAAATCAGGAGAAAAAATAACTTGTAACCCAAGGTAAATTACAATATTTTGATTTCAATACCTTAATTTTCTTTAGATCTAAATAAAAGTGCGGTATATAACATACTTGAAAATTTTGATGATAGGTTGCCTGACACTTCGAAGGCAACCAAAGCAAGGATTTTCAAACATGGCCAACACAAACTAGGCCAGGGTGACTACTCAAGGTTACAATCACAAATCGTAAGTACCCAAACATCTTAAGAATATTATTTGTATCGCCTTACAACTTTCAGATAATTGCAGCCAAAAACATTGAAAAAACATGCTCTTATGCAATGTAGGGTGACGACTTCGAAACTAAAACCATGGAGGAATACCTCCAACTTGGTTACAAGTATGGCTATAAAGTCGTGGTTGATCGTAGTAAAAGAAAGGGGTAGACCCCAAGTTCCAGTTTGCGGGATAAGGTAAATAAAAATCAGTCCACATTAACCTTTCATTACTTATAAAATACATAAATGTTTGATATCGTCCATAACTTTAATATCTTACTTTGTTTTAATCAGGGGAGAAACACTATCAATGAAACCATTAGTATTGGAAAACAGAGCATTGAGAGTGTAGCATGACCAGAAGATCATGGTGCTCCCCAACAACCCCATCCCTATGGGGTGCAACCCCAATATGTTCCTATGACTGAGGCCCACAATGGTAAACTGGATGTATATTAATCGTATACTTAATAATTTCTTACTTATAAATTTTGTACTTCTAATTTTTATTACTTATACATTTACGATTTTGTCCTTATAAATTTTTTCATTTCAATGGCATAGAATGTCGTAGTTGAGTCTCTTCGACCTGAAGATCAGGAGACCATGGCAGCCATTCCAACGGTGCCAACTAGTGGACCAGGTAAATAATTACATTGTAGAGGTTTTTTTTAATATTAATGAACTACTTCAATGATATTTAAAAATTCACGATATAAATTTAATATTTTTTTTTTGTAGGCGATGGACCCTCACACCAACCTCCATGTCATGGGTAGGAGACCAGGCGTGCTCGGTGTGAAAGGACTGAAGAAACATAAATTGTTGAAGAGCACTCAGTAAATGAAGACATGGAGATGGATGAATTACTTAAGACTAGAAAACAAAAAAGAAGACTAAAAGAAATTGTTAATGTATAATAATTTTATAAGACAAATAGATGTACATTATATAGCTAGTATATTTGGAACATATTTTGAATGATAAATCTCATTTATAAAAACTCTTTTTTATGACATATGCCTTTTAATGATAAACCTCATTTATAGATTTACAATCACTTTGAATCATTTTTGAATATTTTTAATGCATATTTTTTAGTAGAATATAGATTGGATATTGAGGAATTGAGAGTGATGCGAGGGGGGGGGGGCATAGTAGCTTCCACCTTCACGTGGTTGGCCCTATTCAATAGAGAAAAAATTATTGGAGCCATTTATTCTTGGAGAAAACCTCTTTCTATCCAACAGAGAAACAACATAGTCAATGTTGACTTCGTTGTTGCTCCTTTAGATTGATGGAGGTTTGCTCCAAGATCAGAAGGCTCCAATAAATTATTCCCGGAACCAAGACGAGCTTATTTAGGTCGTCGCATCTGATATGTGTGTGTGTGTGTGTGCGTGTGTCACTATTTAATCTCCTCTCATATGGATTTTACAAAAAAAAATATCAATGGTGTTTACTATTTGCAATCTTGTCGGTTTTAATTTCTATCAGGATTTATTGACATGTCTTAAAAGTATTTTTTGTTTTTTACTAAAAACTAAAATAATTTTGTTTTTATTTACTATAGTATGCAGTTTGTGCATTTGGATATGCTCTAGATGTTGTATCAATGCAATGCCGCACATTAGAATATCAAAGATCAAGTATGTCTTATCTTTTTTCTTCTTTTTATGACTTCTTAAGGTTCCTTTTATTTATTTATCTTTACATTACCATCATTTGTGCACCACTATGGGGCCGTTCATTTTATCTGATGAACCACACCCAAGTATGTATCATATATGATTCCCTTTAGTTCATCATATCATATGATTCACACAACTAATCTAATACTTCAACTTGGTTATTTTTGGTTGTGTATAAGTAATCCCCTAGATATAATAGTATAAGCATAACCATAATTATGCAATAGAGTATTTGAAATGAATGAGATATAGATACCACTTCCGAGTAGAAGAGCATGGTAGCTCAATGTCTAGTAAGGAATAATAGAAGCACATGGAATATGTACTAGTAACTCCATTGTATCAGCTTAGAGTACTAGTATATTGAGTGTGATTGATTATGGAATATGTACTATTATTGTTTACATAACACAATTTTAATGTGCATTGGCATATGCATAGACAATTTAGTGTGCATAGACAATTTGGCTATGTGTTTTTAATGTGCATTGGCATATGCATAGACAATTTTCATGGCTCTAGTTTCCACTTTGCCAAGTTTCTTGTGCTATCAATTTTCTCTTCTTTTTCTCAAACATTGATTGTTTGACATCCTTTAGTTGAATTTAAATATTCATTGAAGTTGTGTTTATGTCTACTTTTGGTCTATATTTACAAGTGTCTTGTGCTTTTCATTGTAATAGGCTAGCCTCAAAATTGACCATATAAAAAATATTTGCAAAAATAATACATGGAAAAGAACAATGTAAAAAAACATGTAATAGCAAGAAGAAAATAAAAGTAATAGAAAATTTGAATAGACTATTGTAATTTTGTTTGATCCCCTCAACTCCCTTATTAAATAAACAATTTTCAATGGCTTGACATTTGTTCCTTCTCCAAATATTTCAAAAACATGATATGCTTGTTTCAATTATTTTTCCTTGATATCATGTGGAGATATTGTTCTTTCATAGTGGTTTTAATATTAAATGCCATGGAATCAAACTATAGAAGCATAAAATTGAAGAAGAACAAACTCTTGCATGAATCGAATACTTTTGCAATGGCAGTGGATGGGGCCCTCTCACAAGACTTTATTCTTATTGCTCAGTTGTTGTTCAATTTTAAAATTTTCTACTATGGTGTATGGGGTTTCTTATTCAGTTTATTCACTATATTGCTTCATTTTTATAAGAATTCACTAGAGATATGTATATAAGTCATGTCCCATTTTTGGATATGCTGTGTTGGAATAGATCCAATGTTATCCTATCCATGAAAAATGAATTCAGCCCATAATTCCTCTAGGAGTTGCACAAAGTTCATGATCATATGGAATATTTGCAAAGAATGACCATACCAACATCCACACACCTCATGGATGGTGCTAATGGTTTGCGGGGATATTTTTTTGCATCGAATGGTTATCTAGGTGGTTGAACATTAGTATTTTTATTTGTTCCTTTAGAAAGGGCACAAGCTATCTCCATTACAATGCATCAAATCTTATATTGCATTTTTCTTCTAGTTTAGCCCAATGTTTTCTTGCATTTGTATGTCCATTGTTAAAAAATGATCACATATCAATATCGTTGCTGATTGTGCTTATACATGCACCAAAATGAATATTTCCATATATTATTTCCTAATTCTATAAGGATTACAAGTTGTACATATAGCTATGTTAATACAGATATTGGTAATTTGGAAATAAAAAAAATACTAGAAAAGCTTAGGATACAATTCCATTGGAGTTGATGTCTTCATAATTGAGTTGGTTTTAAAACTTATAATAGGAAATTACAAATCATGTATCCCATTTGAAAGAAGAAATTCATCTCTAAACTATGTTATCATGGGTATTCCTTGCTAATTGTGTGCTCTCATCAATTTTTCTTTCACAGGTTTGCAAAATTTGCATGAAATAAAATCAAACAATACTCACATTTAAAATGGATGAACCCATTCTATATTACAACCCTTCACATAAAAGAGTATGAAATATGTATTAAGTAAATAATAGGAATATTTACTGATCCATATGTTATGGAGATACTATAATTGATAACCCTCAAAGACACTCTCTTGCATTAATATATATATATATATATATATATATATATATATATATATATATTTTAAGATAGATATATTGTGTCGCTCCTGAGACAAATAAGATTGTCGATAGTATTGATAGTTCGTTGAAACTATAGACGCTTCTTCGCTCTTGTGATGAATTGTTTATAACAAAAACTAGGATAGGTCATTTCTATTGCGATGAAGAGGATTGTCGATAGTATTGATAGTTCATCGCAATTATTGACACTTCATCGCTCTTGCGAAAAATTGTTCATAAAAAAAACTAGGATAGTTTATTTCTATTGTGACGAAGGGGATTGTCGATAATATTGATAGTTCTTTGAAAAAAATACTAGGGTCGTCGCAAGAATGATGAAATATCATTATCATCAATGATACCTTATGATTGAATAGTTCGTTGCAAGTACTACTTTGGTCGTCTCTCTTGTGACAAGCTTCCTTGGTTGTCGTTCTTGCGATGATCACCGTTGGTCGTCTCTCATGCGATGAGCACTGTAGTTTGTCTCTCTTGTGATGAACACCATAGGTTGTCTCTCTTGCGATGAATGTTTTGGGTCATTTCTCTTGCAATGTTATCCCAAATTCGTCTCACTTTCCATGACACGTGAAGCAACGTTTGAGGGGCCCAAGATTCATCACAATCTCCACGACATAACATCGCAAGAGCATCGAAATGGATGTCGTAAAATGACCCAAATTTACTAGTGTCTCTTGATGGGGGCACTCAAATTAATGGAGACCATTGCTTCCTAAGGGGGGAGGAATGATCTAGGTGGATATTGGTGGCCACCCACCAATTCCAATTGGCTCCCCTTGACAATTTTTAGTTCAACACGTTCTTTTGTAATTCTTTGTAATTATGGGTTCTACACTGTCGAGGCTGTTTGAATCCCTACATATCTTCCAAGTGGATATTGGTGGTCATCCACCTAATACAACTGACTTTATTTGGAAATTTTCATGTCAGTACATCTTTTTGTATTTCCAGGTCTGTTTTGGGGTCCTCAACAATGTTTTTTTGGATTTCCATAGTCAAATTGTAGACAGATTAAGATTTTCATGGATTAATGTGTATTTCTTGAAAATACCTTTCCAACGGGATATAACACACCTAAAACGAAGGTTGTATGTAAAAGTTATGAACTTGGGAATTTGAGGTACCAATTTAGCCATCGGGGCCCACATAACTTTTGGTGTGTAATAAGGCAGAGTTCTTATTGCTTAGAAGCCCTTAGTCTCTCACAAGGTCGGCTAAGTGGAGTGTTGACTCTAAGGGTTGGAAAAACTACCAAAACCAGCCAAAATTGTGAGTGGCATCCTTGGAGCATGAGAGTGCATGTTTAAGGGCACATTGCGTAATTTAAAAACTTGAGTAAATGAATCTAGGTGAACTAGAAAACAATGAATTGATTTGACATTGTTGGATTTAAAATAATTAATTAATGAGTAATTTTCTTAATTATAAATCCCCATAAAATTCTAAGCCTATTCTAAGACAAATCCTAAGTCTAAGTTTAGTTAGGGGACTAAAATAAAATATTAAATAAAATAAGATATTAGAGATAAATCAATCTAAAGAAAAAGTGAGATATCTCTAAAGATTTGATATAATGCACATGTGTGCAAGAAAATACTAAAATGGAATTTGAAAATAAGAGAGAAATAAAGTATGAGATAATAGGTGTACATATAGAATGGTATCTAGAGTCTAGCTACCACTAGTCTAACTAGAAGAAGACTCCTATTTTAACTCAAACTAATATTTCGTAAGGAGTTAGTCATTAAATGAGAATCTGGGTAATAAAGAGACAACTAAGAGCGATTTAAGGAACACATTTGGGAAATGTGAGGTAAATTTAATTTTATTTAAAATAAAATTGGTAATTACTTGTGCAACTTGGGGAGAGTGTTCCAAGTGTGATGGTGAATAATCCTAAATTTATTTAATTAAAAATTTAATTAATTGTGCATGTGGACATGTTTGAGTGAGGAAAATTCTATAAAACAAATGGTTGAGATGGAGAATGGATCACATTGGTTATTGGTAAAGTTATGCTGCCAAAATCACTTTGACTAGTTTTACTTGTGAGAGTTGGGATACCAAGATTGATATAGAGTGGTGTATCTATCTTGCGAGGGAAGCTTGGAGCTAGAATATTTATGGTTTGTTTGTGCATGGATATTTTGCGGCTCGGAGGGCTAGGGGGAAGAATATTACCCCTAGCATTGGCTAGGAGGTACCGGTGAAGTCTACATGATTAGCAAGCGAGAGGAAGGAAGGAGCTCCATTTTCTAAAGAGCATCTTCGATTCTTCATCGTCGGTTATGGTATTTTCATTTAAGATTTGTAATTTCATTAAGATTTTATTGTATAATAAGAGATTTTTAAATCCAACTTAATTTTTGTTGTAATTGTAAGTTGAATTTGCAGTTTCCTTATTGGTTTGAGATCTAGAAGGAAACTTTGATAATTGTTGTCCTTTTAATTTCTCAAATGAACATTGGCTGCTAGTTGATATAAGAAAAACAAAGTACAAATTTCTTGATCACTTCCATTGTTGGCATATCATATTTTTATTAAAAATTATCAGACCATATAGTTGCGAATTTACACTTTGGAATGGATCATGTATTCGAGAGAATTCCTTTCTATATAGGTTGGGTTTTGGAAATTTCCGAGTAATAAATTCATGTATAATGAACTTCCATTAATGTGTTTCTAACTATCCTTGAATTGTTCATTTAAGTTTCTGTGGTGAGAAATGTGTTCAGAATTTGTCGGAAGATCCACAGTGTTCATGACATCTTGTCGTCGACGTTTCGGATCCATAACAGGATCCATCATCAAAAATCCCAATAACCTAAATAGGGACAATGGCCTAGAGATTAGTGACAGTTGGATCCCACTCATTCGGGAAAGAAAACATTATTAAATCTTACACTCTTAACTCTAGTACTTACAACCGTTCTTGACTTAACCTTTTCTTCGAAACTGACCTTAAACCTTTCTCCTGTCGACTTACTTTAATAACACTTTTATTATTACCATTTTACTATTAAACTAAGGTAACCTTAACCAATGGAAAATCAGACCCTTTCTAATACCAACCTAAGTGATTCCTGCATTTAATATTTTACCACTAATATGATATTAATAAAACCTATAATTAACAAGAAGGTTAATAGTATTAATGCCAACCTTCTTATTAACATTAACTTATATTAATATGATTAACACCATATTTTTCTTGACTTAAGCCTAATCTTCTAAACCGACCTTAAAAAACCTAATAACCCCCTTGACTTAATACTATTAAACTAACATAACCTTAACCAACATAATACCTAATACCAACCTAAATGGTTTTTGCGTATAATCTTCTACCAGTGATTTGATATTAATAAAATGCCCCCTTTTATTAACAGTAACATATATTAATTTGATTAACACCCCCTTTCTCTTGAACTTAACCTAATCTTCTAAACCGACCTTAAACCTAATAATCCCCTTGACTTACTTTATTAACATTATTATTATTACTTCTTACTATTAAACTAACGTAACCTTAATAATACCATTGAAAAATTAAACTAATTCTAATTCACCTTTTAGTCAACCCTAAATTTAGCCTTTTTTGAACATAAAATAATTTAGCCTTGATAATTTGAACCTATTTTTAGCCTATTTTATTAACCTTATTTTAACCCATAATTAACACCATATACCATATAGTTAAATCTAACCTTTTTGAACATAAAATAATTTAATATTAATAATTTAAACCTAAAATTAGCTTATAATTTGTCAAACCAACTTAAGATTAGTATTAATAACACTATATTCCTCAAACCTAGGATTTACCTCTTGATTTTAACCTATAATTAACATAACATTAATATTGACAAAAACTAACATTAACTTAAGATTTTATGAACTTCCTCAATACTAGGGTTTCATCATTAATTTTAACCTTAATCTAGCCCTTAATCAACATAAAATTAATATTATTTTTTACTAAAACCTCTGGTCAACCCTAATTTTCTCCTAAGAATGGGGGTCTCACTCAGCCAAACACCCGCCTCATCACTATTTAATAAAGGCTCCTCTTACTATTTTTCTCAGACTTTTTTGTCCTGATGATGGATCCTGTTATGGATCCGAAACGTCAACGACAAGATGTCATCAACACTGTGGATCTTCCGACAAATTATGAACATATCCTTGAATTCCTTAGTTGCTTCTACGTGAGTAAATTAAATTCAATTGGAAAATGAATTTGTGGTTGATTGTTGAAAGAAGAATCTCTCAGTGTATCTCTATTATTGTAACGACTTTGGAAATTATGCAATTTTTGCAGATCTATATTTACTCCATCTCTTGACCTTTGATCCTTCCCTATCAATTTTATTTTGGTTAGTTTTCTTATCACTGATATAATATTGAATACGTTGGTATGAATAATCAATTTGATAGCTTCTGGAAGTAGTGACTGTTATACAAATTTGTATTGTATTGCATGGAATTTTCTTTTTTGTATTGATCAAAACTTTTGGCAACATGTTCTTACTTTAACCGCTCATATGTAGAATTCCTGTATGATTGCTAACAATTTATTGAACAACCAAAATTTTTTAATTTTAGAATCCGCTGCATCCTTAATTGTAATCTGGGAAATTCTTTTATTTTGTTAGGATTTAATTCGAGAATGAAATTAGGGGGCTATAACCATAGATTTACTTCTTGACTATCTCTGCAATTATTTACTATCCTTTCTTTAAAGTTTAATCATCACTGAATTCATTTTCACTGCTTGTGATTTTAATTTGAATTTATCAGAATTTAGTTCTGTTTCAAGGGTCGGATCAGGGATTGGAACAGGGGTCAAATCCAGGGTTGGATTAGGTTCTGTATGGAAATATCTCTCTTGAAAATAAAAATGTTATTTAACCTATTCGTGTCTGGTTTTCCCATTTCCAGTTAACTGTTTTTGTGTTGATTTTCCTCGTTTTAAAACAAAGGTAAAATTCGTAGACTTAACACCAAGAAGGGTGATTTTTGTAATTGTTTGATTGGATTGGAATATACATGTTCACTCACCTATTAACTACCACTGCCACTTATTGACGGACCCTATATCAAAATTTATTGCCCCTTCCTCTAAGGCTATACAATTAATAAAAATCATTTTTGTTGCACTTGAAATTAATTTAAATTATCATAAATTAGTGCCCGATCCAGGACCAGATTAAGTGTCAGATTGAGGGCCAGATTAAGGTATGGATTAAGGGTCAGATTAAGGTATGGAACGAATGTCGGGTTATTCTTCACACCAAATCAAGGGATGGGATAAATTCCTGAGATCCTTCTTTTGTTCCTTTACTATAGAGATATAATTTAGCATCTGATTATCTTTTAATTGTTAAACATAAAATTGGTCTTCCCTTAACTCTTTTAATGAATTTTTAAGATAGCATTTGCATTTTTATATATGGTTTGAAATGAGATTTGTTCTTCCTTAATACCTTTGAATGGAATTGTAAGTTGACATTGGATTCTTATATTATTGTTGGGTCTTCCTTTAGTTCTTTTAATTAGATTTATAAGTCAACATTGGGTTCTTTATTTTTATTGTTTAAATAAAACTTGATCTTCTTTAATTATCCTTATATATGGATATGCAAGATAGCATATAAATGATCTTATCTAATTCTTAATTATGGGTTTGAACTTCTTATAGTTCTTTGCAATGGAAACATAAGGTAGTCTTGGAATCTTTCCATATTGCTTGTTATGATTGAACCTCTTATCTCTTTTATAATGGATATGCAAGCAATAGACTTCTTATTAATTTATAATTATAATTTATTTTTATTAGTTTTATAAGTTGGATACATAATGTAAAGTAGCATCTAAATTTAATGTATTTCTTAAGAATATTGATCTTCTTGTGGTTTCTTATAAATGAATATATAATTTTATCCTTTAAATTCCTTATATATTCTTAAAAGATACTCCTTAATATGAAGATGCATAGTTGAGCTACATGAGACTAAGATTTTACATATGCTTTTTGGGTTATTATTCTTTATGTAATAGCCTCTTACTCATTTACACTCAATTGTTGCTTGAAGATTGATAAGAATAGTACAATATCATGTTGCACCATGAAGAATTGATGATTAAGTATGGTTGATAAATCTAGATGATTTCAATTATGATTGGATTAATGAGATTTAGATACCTCCTTGTTCCTCAGAACAGTCACCAGTCCCGAGACCTTAAGTGGTGAAAATAAATCAGATGAATCCTGGACTTGAGCGTTTCTTATGTGTCTTGGAGGTCCTAACCGTGAAGGATAGGTTGTGCGAGTAGTTCCCTTATGTTATCACTTGATATATGTTGATTGGATAATAGTGATGCTGCTTTCAGTTGATTATGATGAGATTGATTTAGTGGTTGTTAACTTATGTTGTGACGCATGTAACATGTCATAAAGTTGTTTGATTCGAAAAAAAAATATTTACCTCTTTTTGTAACCACTAATTTTTGTCGTAACGGAGGGGTCATTACATATTGTATCATAGAGGGTTCAACCTTGTGAATTTTGATCGTTGCACCTTCCACTGTATTAAAAATTTGATTAAAAACTTATCGCTAATTTAATTTTGAAATTTTTCCATGTAGGTAATCATGGTTAGAGGACGCCATGGAGGTAGACAACATGGTGCTAGGGGAAGAGGTGTGACACCTTCAGTAGCATCCACGCCAGGGGGGTCTACCACCCAAGGAGAAGAACAAGTCATTGAGTAGGAGAAGGTTTCTCTCTGAGATGTGGCTGGTTTGATGAGATCCTTTCAGAGGATGTTAGAGGCCTTGATTAACCAACTAGATAGAGACGAGGTCAGGGCGTCTGTACCTAGTGAGGCTTCAAAACACACTCTAGTTGGTAGTGGTAGCATTCATAGAGAACTCGAGAAGGTGAAGTTTCCCAAGTTCATGGGTGCCACAGACGGCTTATTCACCGAGGCATGGTTGGAGAACATTGCGATGTGCTTCGCACTTCGTGACTACACCTCCAACATGAAATTCTGCATGGCGGTATTTCAGCTGAAGGTGGCTTCTCTTCTTTGGTGGAAGATGCTCCTACCTCAACTAGACATGGTAGTCGAAGACGTGTCATGGGAACTATTCAAGGAAAGGTTCTAGGAGAGGTATTTGTCAGAGGAGTTCATTGAGCATCAACTTAATGAGTTCAATGACTTATGATAGAGTGGTCGTATGATACCAGAGTATGAGGCCAGATTCATGGAGCTACTTAGGTATTCTCCACATTTGAATACAAAGAAGTTAAAGGTCAACAAGTTTGTGTACAACATTAACTTCAACATTCATGCAAAAGTACGGATCCTAATGCCTCAGACATTGCACGATGTAGTCCAGAAGGCCCTCATAATTGAGGAAGAGCTGACCAGTAGAGGTTAGGGTAGGAATCCTGCAAGACCGACTAGATAGACAACATCAAGAGTGCAACAAAATTGGACTCCCGCTAGACAGGCATCAGGGCATCAAGATACTCCTAGAGGACCTATGTTCATGACACCACGATGACATACACCTCATCAGAGGACTCCTTACAGAGAACCACTGCATCAACAACAACGTCGACCACAACATTAGAAGTTTAGGCATGTTCAATAGAACAGACTAGGATCTCAGACTGGTAGGCCAACAAATAATATTTCGGGGACCAGGAGTACTGGACCGAAGACCAAATGTTGGACATGTGGAGAGCCACATTAAGAATGGAATGTCCAATTGAGAAGGCCAAAGAGGTCAGATCAACGTGACACACTATGGTTGGAGATTTGGGCAAGGCCCATAGGATTCATGCAACAGTGAACAACTACCAGGTCGAGCACCAGTGCACTGTGCTCGAGATGTCAGGTACGATTGTCGATCAAACATTTAGTATTATGATAGATCCAGGTGATACATAGATATTTATTTCTAGTGTATCACTAAAGAGAATTAAGGTAAAGGCAATCGAGCAGGATGAGTTAAGATACATAGAAATGGCTTCGAGTGCCAAACAAAAGGTTTGAGGAAAGGTTATGAACTGTAGCATTAACTTGGGAGATTTTGTAATGAAGGATAACCTATATGTCACTATATTAGGATCTTATGATATAATGATCAATATGGACTGCTTGGAATAGCATGACACGATACTCAATTGTATAATGAAATGGTTAAGTTTGACATATGATTTGGGACAAAGAAGAGTGATTGTAGGAAGAAACTAGGGAGTGTCCTTGAGGTTTATTTCATCCCTCCAACTACATAAGAGCATGTGAAAAGGATGTAAGTTATATGAAATCTTAGTTCTAAATGAAAAGGGAGAGGCAAAAGGATTAAAAAACCTTCCTGTAGTACAAGATTTTGCAGATGTGTTTCCAGAAGAGTTACCAGGTTTTCCGCCCGAAAGAGAGTTGGAGTTTACAATCGAATTGAAACCTGGAACTGAACTGATAAAAAGAAGGACTTATCGGATGTCAATGCCTAAATTACAGGAGTTGAAAATGCAATTGAAGGAATTATTGGACTTGGGACTCATATGTCCAAGTGTATCGCCTTGGGGTGTGCCAGTTATTTTTGTAAGAAATAAGGATGGATCATGGAGACTTTGTATTGATTACCATCAATTGAACAAAGAGACGATCAAGTACTAGTATCTACTGCCAAGAATACATGATTTGTTTGATCCGATGAAAGGAGAAATGATGTTTTCGAAGATTGAATTGAGATTAGGATATTACCAGTTACATATTAAAGAGTAAGATATCTCTAATACCGCTTTTAAGATGAGGTTCAAACACTACGAGTTTATAGTTTTACCGTTCAGATTGATGAATGCCCCTGGGCTATTCATGGGCTTGATGAATGGGGTGTTCCATGACTACTTGGAAAAGTTTGTTCAAGTATTTATTTATGACATAATTATTTATTCTCATACGAAAGAATAACATGACAAACATTTAAGATTGGTACTACAGTGTCTATGAGAAAACAAATTATATGGGAAACTGTCGAAATGTTCTTTATACCACTCAAAGATTCATTACTTAGGGCATATCATATATGGTGAAGGTATTGTTGTGGATCCAACACAAGTAGAGGCTATTATGGAATGACTTGCACTAACGAATGTACAATAAGTACACAACTTTATGGGTTTAGCAGGATATTACTGATAGTTCATCGAAGGTTTTTCGAAGATATCAAATCTGATCATGGAATTGAAGAAGAAAAAAAAAAAGTTTGTGTGGACCAAGAAATGCGCGGAAGCATTTCAGAGGCTCAAAGAGTTGTCAAAGACAAAGACGATACTGAAATTCCTCGACATGGAAAAGGAATTCTTGGTATGCATGGATGCATCCAAGGAATTTTTGGGCAGAGTATTGATGCAAGATGGTCGAGTGATCGCTTACATTTCAAGGAAAATGAGAAAGCATGAGGAGAACTATGAAACAAATGACTTGGAGTTATTGGCAATTGTATATGACCTGAGAGTTTGGACACATTATCTGATTGGATGAGAATTCAAATTAAAGAAATATCACTGTGGATTGCAACATATTTTTACAGAGAGAGCCCTCGAGGGGGCAGCGCAATTGGCAAGTGCCATGAAAATGAAGTTCCATGAGGTTTCGATTTCAACTCGCCCCGGCTTACCTTGTGTGTCGCATAAGGGGAATCATGGGAACACCTAGAGGTTATAGTGGTAGAGGT
>ML787845.1:556655-582424 GCA_009831015.1 Picea engelmannii | reverse complement strand
ACATATTTTTACAGAGAGAAATTTGAATGCACGACAAAGAAATTGGTAAGAACTACTTAGCGAATATGACTTATGTATTACTTACATAAAAGGTACGGTGAAAAGAGTGGCATATGTGTTGAGTCGTAGACCATGCATATTATCAGTAATACCTCTTCAAAATAATCTTCGAGAAAAGATTCTAACTATAGAGACCGACAATGACTAGTATAAAGAGGTTAAGGAAAATATTAGACAAGATACCATTATGGTACTGAAATTTGAAGGCTATTCTTTAGACAACGATGGATTGTTGATATTTAACGAAAGGATTTACATACTGCCTAATGATGAATTGATAAATTTGATCTTAAGCAAAGCTCATAGAGAAGTGTACATGGCTCATCCAGGAGTCACAAAGATGAAGGAAGACCTTAAACCCTTATTCTTTTGGAAGGAGATGAAAGAATACATAGTTAGTTACATGGCAAGATGTCTAGAATGTGAGCAAGTGAAAGCTGAACATAGACATCTAGCATGATTACTACAGTGACACGTCATTCCAGAATCAAAATGGGAGGTCATTTTGATGGACTTTATAGTTGGATTTCCACTGAAGGAAAGGAGACATGACTCGATTTTCGTGGTAGTTGACACTTTGATGAAGAGTGCACATTTTATTCTTGTACGTACAACCTATCAAGTGCTAGACATAGCTATATTTTTTGTCAACAAGATTGTAAGGTTACATGGTGTACCAAGAAGGATCATATCAGATCGCGGATCGGTGTTTACAGAACGATTTTGGACCAGTTTCCAAAAGGCTTTGGGAACACAACTGAACTTTAGTACAACATATCACCCTGAGACAGATGAGAAGAAAGAAAGAATGAACCAAATTTTGGAAGATATGTTGTGTATGTACGTAATGGAAAAACATAAACGTTGGGAAGATTTCTTTCCATTAGTAGAGTTTGCATACAACAACAACTATCAAAGTACTATTAAGATAGCACCGTTTGAGTTTCTTTACGAGCGACCGTGTCGGATGCCATTGAGTTGGGATTGACTTGAGGATAGGGTCTCATTAGGATAGAAAGTGATCCAAGAAATGGAAGAACATATGCAATTGATAATACAAGGGATTAAAGAAGCGTAAGATCGACAAACAAGTTATGTTGATGCACATTGGATTGACCACGATTATGATGTTGACGATTTAGTTTTATTGCGGGTGAAACTGCACAAGAGTTTGATAAAGTTTGGAAAGGGTGATAAAATCTTTCCTAGGTTTGTGGGACATTTCAAAGTTGTGGAAAAGAAAGGACCTGTGACCTATTGACTAGCCTTGCCTGATTCTTTGAGGCGTATGCACGATGTTTTTCATGTATCTATTTTGAGACATTATGTTAGTGATCCTACACATGTGATTGGCATGAGTTCTTTACAGGTGTCAGATAAGGGTGCTAGGACGGTGAAGCCAACCCAAATTCTGGACCATCAAATTCGACATCTACGAAGTCGAATAGTCAATCAAGTCAAGGTCCAATGAGAAAATTATAGTCCACACTCGACTACCTAGGAGGACGCATATGATATGCGCCAGCAGTTTCCTTACTTTTTTGATAGATTAGACATATAGATATTGTCAGATAATTTTATTTACTGCATTTTATATACTGTGAAACTTTGGGACGAAGTTTAAAACAAGAGGGGGTGTATGTAACATCCTTCTCCACTAAGAACATGTTATTGAATTATTCTTTGAGGAAACTTGTGTGCAAGTGATCCAGTTATAGTACAATGTTACTTGTTTCGACTATGGATTTTCCATGATGATGTTCATGGGTTGTGATTTATTGTTACTTGATATATGTATTGACATATGTTACTGACGAGGTTTCCCTGAGTGTGTGAGACAATTGACAGATTTTGGATGTCGATGGCATCAATGAAACTCCTTGGACTCTCAATTGAGTTAGGGAGTGGATTTTATTTGGTTTGAGTATTTTGTTTTACGCATATGTGACATTGTTACACATTGTTTTCGTCATCCCTATGACCATTAATGATGTAAACCTATCTGTTTCCTTTAGAGGGGTCAATGGCCTGAGTTCCTGAAGAAAGAAGGGAGAAGAACTTTTCCTGCGAAAATAAGTTGCATTCTCCTTTGTAAAAACCCTATTAAAGAGGATGTTTCTAGGTTGCTATATAGGCAGGGTGCGAAAATGCTTGATTTTTGTAGGCTGCACCATAGCTAGGTCATGAAGTGTTCGCAGGTTGAAATATAGGCAGGGTGCGAAAATGCTCATATGTGGGAAAAAAGAGCATCTTCTTGATGCTTCTAGAAGGAGAAACTTCCATGGTGAGGTGGCATCCAAATGGTTTGGATCTTACTCGCTTTCATGATTTAGTGGGATCATCCTAACCTCCTCACCTTATCCTCTTCAACTTATAAAAGGAGAGGATTTCTCATGGAGAAAGTTAGCTTTTGAGTTTGGAGCTTGGATTGGATTGAGCTTTGGAGATTGTTAGCTTGGCTAGATGATCAACTTTGTCAAGATAGATTGTGAATATTATCAGATCTATGCTCTCAGAATTCTTGGAGTGGAAGTGTGTGGGGAACAAAGCACAGTTGGAAGGGACCTTACGACATCAAGGCCATGGTTGTAATCTCTCTTTCACATTTAATATGATATAGTAATATGATTCTTTCCTATAAAGCTTGTTGTGTTTTATTGTATGATTCCTTGATCACATACATAGGTTTATATTGAGTTTATTCTATTACTATCACTTTGGTTGGTTGCGTTCTTTTGCAGGTTCACCATTATATGAGCATTGGAGCGGATCTAGGATGGCGATGGCGAGAGGAAGCGACGTTTAAACGACATGTCACCTATCCCTCTTTAGTTAGTAAATTCAATATCTAAAACTTAAGGAAAGCGCCATGTTTTGGTGTGTTTTGTTCTAGATATAGGTGGATCTAGGGAGATCAGTTAGTGTCCGCACCTACCGATTTATCCAATAACAAAATTGGTGACTCCACTAGGGAAAATATTGTTTCCTAGTTAGTCTATTTTTCCCTTTCTTTGATTGCTTGTTTTCTGGTCTCTGAGTCTGTGGAAGAACCATCCAGACTCTCTGGATCTGAAAGTTCAGTTATAATCTTTGTCCTTTTTCCAAATTCCTTTTGATTACAAACATTCCCACACTTCACCTGTATACAGCCTGCGAAAAACCTTGATTTTTTGCACCCTACTGTTCAGTCCAGTGTGACCTTCTCGCACCCTACCTGTGTCTAGAATGTGAAAATGCCTAATTTTCACACTGCACCTCACTACTAGGCTGCGAACTTGTTTGTAATTTTTTTTTTGGATTGGGTCTTGTTATCTTTTGATGCCCAGTTTTTCTTTGATCAGCTGGATTGAACTTTTGGAGCCTATATTGATCTGTTTATAGTCTGTTTGACATGCTTTGAGTTGCTTTTAGCCATATTTGCTTTGTTTGGTTTTGAAGGATTAGTCTCTTGCTTTGAGTGTCTTTCAATTCCAAAGCCCACGTTTTATTTAGAATTGTTTAGAGAAAGATCAGATTTCTTCTGAATAGTTCTCTTTAAAAGAAAACTTTTGGTTTGGGTTTCTTTGTTTTAAGAAATTTCATTATTGCTTCTAGTGAAAATTTTGAAACAAAAAGATATAATTTATTTCTTTATATTAGATTGGGGGCATCCTTTCATTTGAAGTAGAGAAATTGCATGATTCTTGGCATTTTTGGTCTTAAATTTTGAAAAATTTTCCCCCTCATGGCTTGGGGTGGGGGGGGGGGGGCATTTATCGTGCATTATTGTATAGTATATTTTTCTCATTTCTTGAGAATATTTATATTGATGAGTTTAATCAATTTTGGGACATTGTGCATCTGGGAATGATAAATGTTTTCTCCTGCTCGTAGCATAGATTTCATCGTAATGAAAATATTGTATCTTCATCTCTTTGCATATGTCTGGTGGCTATGTTCAAATTCGAGTCTTTAACACATAGATCCACAGTGTATTTTTGGTGGCTATGTTTAGATTTGAGTCATATCAGCATGGATCCACAGTGTATGTTTGGTGGCCATGACCTGTCTTACTTGACATGGATATTTTCATGTCATCATTTATGCTTTGAGTCATTTGTATTTTGAGTATGGGAATGCCTACCTCAGTGATGATATATTATTGTACTGTATTTCCTTGTTTGTTGGCAGTTTTCCGACCAACGTGTTCCTTGTTACCTACACACACTCGACAAAGTATGTCAGCTATCACTCTGTTCTAACTTCATACTTTGGGGGGCTCTCTGTTACACATTATTTTCGTCATCCATATGATCGTTAATGATGTAAACCTATCTATTGTCTTCATAGGGGTCAGTGGCCTGAGTTCCTGAAAAAAGAAGGGAGAATAACTTTTCCTAAGAAAAGAAGTTACATTCTCCTTTGTAAAAACCCTATTAAAGAGGATGTTTGCAGGTTGCTATATAGGCATGGTGTGAAAATGCCTGATTTTCACATGCTTCACCATAGCTAGGTCGTGGAGTGTTCATAGGATGTTATATATGCAGGGTGCGAAAATGCTCATACATGGGAAAAACGAGCATCTTCTCGATGCTTCTAGAAGGAGAAACTTCCATGGTGAGGTGGCATCTGAATGGTTTGGATATTAATCGCTTTCATGATTTAGTGGGATCATCCTAACCTCCTCACCTTATCCTCTTCAACTTATAAAAGGAGAGGAGCTCTCATGGAGAAAGTTAGCTTTTGAGTTTGGAGCTTGGATTGGATTGATCTTTGGAGATTGTTAGGTTGGCTATATGAGCCACTTTGTCAAGATAGATTGTGAATATTATCATATCTATGCTCTCAAAATTCTTGGAGTGAAAGTGTGTGGGGAGAAAGGATAGTTGGAAGGGACCTTACGACATCAAGGCCACACTTGTAATCTCTCTTTCACATTTAATATGATACAATAATATGATTCTTTCCTATAAAGCTTGTTGTGTTTTATTGTATGATTCCTTGATCACATACATAGGTTTATATTGAGTTTATGCTATTGCTATCACTTTGGTTGGTTGTGTTCTTTTGCAGGTTCATCATTGTATGAGCATTGGAACGGAGCTAGGATGGCTATGGCGAGAGGAAGTGACGTTTAAATGGTATGTCACCTATCCCTCTTTAGTTAGTAAATTCAATATCTAAAACTTAAGGAAAGCACCATGTTCTGGTGTTTTTTTTTATAGATCTAGGTGGATCTAGGGAGATGAGTTAGTGTCCGTACCTACCGATTTATCCAATAACAGACATATGATTGATTATAGTATGATTTTTTATATGGATCATTGACAATGTTTTTTCAATGGATGCAGGCTGACAAATTATTTCTAATCTGACTCACATAAGAAGGAAAGGGGCCATGCAAAGAAAAATCAGACATTGAGGGAGAGGTGTAGAAAATTCCCTGACACAACCTACTAGCACTCTCATCGAGGGTTGAATTGTAGGTTAATGATTACCTAGTTCAAGAGATCCACGATGTCGTGATGGCAGACTGAGACAATCACTCACAAATATTTCTAAGGGGCGTGCAATAAGGCAGAGTCCTTATTTCTTAGAAGCCCTTAGTCTGTCACAAGGTCTACAGAGTGGAGTGTTGACTCCAAGGGTTGGAAAAACTACCAAAACCATCCAAAAAGGAAACTGACACCCTTGGAGCATGGGACTGAGTCTTGAAGGGCACTTTGCATAATTTAAAAAATTGAGTCAATGAATCTAGGTGGCCTAGAAAACAATGAATTGATTTGACATTGTTGGATTTAAAATTATTAATTAATGAGAAATTTTATTAATTATAAATCCCCATAAAATTCTAAGTCTATTCTAAGACAAAGCCTAAGTCTAAGTTTAGTTACGAGAGTAAAATAAAATATTAAATAAAATAAAATATTAGAGATAAATCAATCTAAGGAAAAAGTGAGATAAATCTAAATATTTGATATAATGCAAATGTGTGCAAGAAAATAGTAAAATGGAATTTTAAAATTAGAAAGAAATAAAGTAAGAGAGAATAGGTGTACACATAGAATGGTATCTAGTGTCTAGCTACCACTAGTCTAACTAGAAGAAGACTCATATTTTAACTCAAAATAAAATTTAGTAAGGAGTCAGTCATTAAATGAAAATCTGGGGAATAAAGAGACAACTAAGAGCGATTTATGGAACACATTTGGGAAATGTGAGGGAAATTTACTTTTATTTAAAATAAAATTGGTAATTACTTGTGAAACTTAGGGAGAGTGTGCCAAGTGTGAGGGTGAATAATACTAAATTCATTTAATTAAAAATTGAATTAATTGTGCATGTGGACATGCGTTAGTGAGGAAAATTCTATAAAACAAAGAAGCAGTCTAAACGTTCTACCTTTTGGTTGTTTTTCGACAATTTTTTCCATTTGATTTTACCCAAAATCCACTGATGAATGGTTGGATATGTAGATTTGAGTGGCTAAGTTTGTATAATATGGGTTCCCCAAGTTTTTTTCAATAGGATGAATCCATTTATGCATTCAAAAATGAAATTTAAACAACATAAAATAACATTTTTTCCAAATTTACATCACCAGATTCCCGCCAAAAAACCCAGAAGGTAGAATGTTTAGCCAACGCCGAAAACAAATGGTTGATATGGGAAATGGATCACACTAGTTATTGGTAAATTTATTCTTCCAAAATCATTTTGATTGGTTTTACTTGTGAGATTTGGGATACCAAGATTGATATAGAGTGGTGGCTCTACCTTTCAAGGGAAGCTTGGAGCTCGAGGGGATAAGGGGGAAGAAGAGTACCCCTAGCATTGGATGGGAGGTACCAGTGAAGTATCTGTGATTAGAAAGAGGGAGGAAGGAAGGAGAACCATTTGCTGAAGATCATATTCGATTCTTTGTCATTGGTTATGATGTTTTCATTTGAGATTTGTAATTGGATTGAGATTTTATTGTATAATAAGATCTTTAGAAATCCAACTTAATTTGTGTTGTAATTCTAAGTTGAATTGTCGTGTTCCTTATTGGTTTGATATCTATAAGAAAAATGAGATAATTGTTATCTTTTTAATTTTTCAATTGAACATTGCCTGCTAGTTGATATAAGCAAAACATAGTACAGATTTCTTGATCACTGCCATTGTTGGCATATCATATTTTTATTAAAAATTATCAGTCTATATAGTTGTGAATTTAATCTTTGGAATGGATCATGTATTCGAGAGAATGTGTTTTTATATGGGTTGGGTTTTGGAAATTTTTGAGTAATAAATTAATGTATAATGAACTTCCATTAATGTGTTTCTTACTATCCTTGAATTTCTTAGTTACTTCTATGTGAATAAATTAAATTCTATTGGAAAAAGAATGTGTGGTTGAATGTTGAAAGAAGAATCTCTCAGCGTATCTCTATTATTGCAACGACTTTGGAAATTATGCAATTTTGGCAGAGTTGTATTTACTTTGTTTTTAAACCCAACAATTTCATTTTTGTCATGTGTCTTGACCTTCAATCCTTCCCTATAGATTTGATTTTGGTTAATTTTCTTATCACTGATATAATACCGAATACCTTGGTATAAATAATGAAATTGATAGCTTTTGGAAGTAGCGACTGTTATGAAAATATGTATTGTATTGCATGGACATTTTTTTTGTGTATTGATCAAAATATGTGGCACTATGTAATGACCCCTCCGTTACCAAAACGATTATAGATGATTAAGGTTAAATGTATTTATTTTTCATTAGGATATTAAACTCGCTACAACATAATAAACAACATAGCAAGTGATACATCATCGTAACTAAAATGATACATAAGTAATGCATTAACATAATTAAAAGTGGCACAAATCAACACATAAACAACGACTCAGTCAACACATCATCATAATTAATAATAACACTTAATGAACACATCATCGTAATTAATAATGACAAAATCAACAGATCACGATCTACTAAAGCAATATACAAATAATGATCAACCATGCCACTAAGCATTAAAGGTAATACCCTCCCAACCTACCCTGCAAGGTTAGGACCTCTAAGACACATAAGAAACGCTCAAGTCCAGGATTCATCCGATTGATTTTGACCATTTAAGGTCTCAATACTGGCGACTGTTCTGAGGAACAATGAGGTGTATAAGTCCCACAATCAAACACATATCATCATTATTCTAATGGCACAAGAGAATATAAATACTCAATCAATCATAGGTCAACATTATTACAAGGCACAAGAGTAATCAACATTATTTTCAATGGTGAAAAAGAATATAAATACATAATCAATGATATGTCAACATTATTCTAGAGGCGCAAGAGTAATAAAATTTATTTTAAACGACACAAGAGAATATAAATACTTAATCAATCATATATCAACATTATTCTAATGGCGCATGAGTAATCAACTTTATTTTAAATGGAGAAAGAGATTATAAATACTTAATTAATCATATATCAACATTATTCTAATGGCGCAAGAGTGATCAACTTTATTTTAAATGGTGCAAGACAATATAAATACTTAATCAATCATATATCAACATTATTCTAATGGCGCAAGAGTAATCAAATTTATTTAAAATGGCGTAAGAGAATATAAATACTTAATAAATCATATATCAACATTATTCTAATGACACAAGAGTAATCAACTTTATTTTAAATGGAACAAGAGACTATAAATACTTAATCAATCATATATCAACATTATTCTAATGGTGCACCCGGATGGGGTGCCACATGGACAGGGTTAGAGGAAACTTGGAACTAGGCAACTTGGGGAGTTATTAACCCCGACCACCAGCCCAAGGAAATTAACTCCCCCGTGGCTCACACCATGAGAGGAGTAATGGTAGTGCGCCTGACTAGGCTAATGAATGTGCGAGCCAGTCAGACCAGGCATACAAGGATCGATCTAGCTATCAATTCGGCTTCAATTTAGGATGCGACTATCAACTCAGGCTTCAATTGCGTCAAGAGGTCTAAACAGTCTCTCGCCCTGGTGTTTTATTCCATTCCTCATTTTCCCTAGTGAAATCCTTCCATCCACCTGATGCAGACCCCCTACCTCAGTAGGGTCCACTGACCTCAGCTATAGCTCCTCCCCGAGCTTACGCTTTCTTCCTTCTCCTGGAAGATTTTCCAAGTTCCAAAGGCCTCACTCTTTGCTTCCTCTACGAATCCTAATGGTTTTGGACCTTGATTGCATTCTAAAAACTCTATCTCTCTTGAGATTTCGGGACTTGTGAAACCTTGAAAGGTTTCCCCGACTTCCTACACTCCTTGCAGCTATTTCTCTATGCGCAAAGACACTTTTCCTCCTGATATTTCTTTCTTTGAAACCTTAAAGGGTTTCCCGACTTCTGCACTCCTTGCAGAGTCTCTGCACACAAAGGTGCTATCTGTCCTGAGCTTGAGAACTTGAAACAAGTTCTTCTTGCGCACGCTCCCTGTGCTGCTGAGATTTTGCTGAACTCAGATCTGAAGTATTTCTTGGAAATAAATGCTTCTTTCCCTCCTGGAATTCTTCTACTCGATGCACACCTTGTAGAGCCTCTCTTCACAGAGTGTTCAATCACTCTGTAAGTGTCTTCCTATGACACTCCTTTTGTCTCTGAACTTGAAATGGAGTTCTTTGGTGAACTCTTTGCACTCACTCAATGCCCTCTTGACAGAGTTTTACAAAACTTCAGTAGTTATGTTTCTTTTCTGTGCCTTCCTTTTCACAGTTCCTCGTCCTTCAAGGTGTTCAACAACCTTGAGGCTCCTCCTTGAATCTGTGAATCTTTCTGGTGTGCACTCCTTGCACATTCTTTCTGACTCCGTAGATCTTAGATGCGCACTCCTCGCATTGGCTACAGAACTTCTAGTGTTATGTTGTGCACTCCTTGGATGGCCTAAAGAACCCAAGAAGAAATCACAACTCAATAAGATAGACAATAAAATCTATCTATAACCTGTATCTACAATATACAAGTGACACTCAAATGCATAAACATACACAGGTGATAGGAAAAAATGCTCTTTGTGTTAATTTCCAAATGTCTATCCAGATGTTTACAAAGGATGGACTGTAACAAGTCTCAACTCTCTCTCGAGACCTCTCTACCTGAGAACTCTCACTCTAACTCTCTACTCAAATTTCTTAATTACAAAATGGGGCTCTCTAGAGCTTATCCCCAACCACCGTCTTTGAGCTATCTCTATCACTGAGCGGCTCCTATGGCTACATTACATAAATGGATGTTCATTCCTGAAAAATCTGGACTTAGCTGTAGGTAACCATTTAAGGAAACCTCAACCACTTCCTGAACAACTGCATGGTCTGGCATTAAAATCCTTACAACATTTATTGAAATTTTAAATTTCAAAATTGAGAGGGTTGTGCTTCTCCCTTTCTCCATTAATGTGTGTTGGATATGTTGGTTGGCTAGCACATTGCTGATGTGGAGTGATGCTCCTGCATCATACTCCTCAGTTGGAAAAATCATGAGCTCCTCTTCTCCAGTGTTGAAATCCACCTGGATCCCAAACTTTCCCTTGGAGCTGTCCATTTGCTCCTCTCCAGCTATGCTGCTGTTGCTGCTGCTGCTTCTTCTTCCCTGCTACTCTTGCAAGCTCCCTTTTGCTCAGCTTCTCATTGTTGACCACTTTTGCTGCTGAACTCAACATCAACCTTATGATTTCTTCAATTACCTCATCCAACTGCTCCAGTGGCTGGCTCTTTGTATGCAGTCTTCTCTGTTGCACTTTTGTCTTCTCAATGGGAACATTTGTTTGACCTCCCATGTTGTCTTTATCTCTCTTTTTGGCACTAAGTGGCCACTTTGTTGTAGACTCTAGCTCTGCAGTCTCCTTACTGAACTGTTTCTCAGCTTCTTCTTGTGGTAGTTCTGCTGCTGCCATTTCTTATGCTGGCATACTTTCAGCTTCTTCTAGCTTCTCCTGGGGCTGGTATGATCCACTACCTTCTTCCAACTTAGCTTGTTGTATGTGCAAGCCTTGCACCATCACCCTTCTCTCAAGGGATTCCAATTCTTTGCACAGATCAATAAAATCCATGTTGTCTGCTTCTTCTTTTGTTGCAAGCTTCAGTGCTACAGTCATCTCTGTTTCAACTTCCTGGCTGAAATTTTTGAGCCATTCCATTGAACGCTCATCCTTTTCTTCTTGGGAAAACATCAATGTCTGCTCCACTTCATCCTCCATGATAGTTTCTACTGGCTGTCTCTCTTAGGTTGTTGAATATGCAATACATGCTCTAGCCTCAACTGGGTTGCCTAGTAGGAATACTTGAATTCCCCCAATCATCAGAATTCTCTTCTGATTCTCTCCTGTCAGCACTCCTTGCTGATCTGAACTCTCCTCTAAGTTTATGCGACTTTTAAATAGTATCATCTCCTTTCCCCTGCCCACCTGGCAATTTCATAATTTTCTGTTGCCCACCTAGCAGTCTATTAGACCGTCTAATCCCATCTCATTGCCCACCTAGCAATCTGAACTTTCAACATTGCTCCCCTGGCAGTATGTGAGACCTTCTGCTGATCTCTTCCCATTGCCTACCTAGCAACTTGAAATTTCACTTCTGCCCACCTGGCAGTTTACGAGATCAATCGATCCCACCTTCATCAACACTCCTTACTGACCCAAACTCATCCCTGAGTTCATGAGACTTTCAGACAGTCTCATCTGCTCTTCCTTACCCACTTGGCAATATGAATTTCCACTACTGTCCTCCTGACAGTCTATGGGATCCTCCAATGACCTCATTTCATTTCCCACCTGGCAATTGGAAAATTCATCTCTGCCTTCTTGGTAGTTTATGAGATTTGAAACGGATCTCTCTTCCTCCTCACTAAGGGTTTCTCCAACTTTTGGATCACATATGAAAAACAACTCCGTGTCACTGAGGCTTTCAGCATACCTCAACCATTTCCTCAACTCTTGTTGTTGTTTCCTGGCCAACAACTTTTGAACAGGCCATTTGGCTTTCCTGTTCAAAGGCCATTCGTACCTCCAGTGTACTTTTGCCTCTTGCTTCATATTCAATGTCAACTGTTCCATTCTGTCCCTTATCTCAATGAGTTCTTTTTCAATCTCTGCTTTACTCGTCTGCTGGTGGTCTCCTCTTCCATCACCCTCATGATCTTCAACAACCATCTCTATCTTTCACCTGCCCTCCTGACAGTGTATGGGTCACTCCCATCTTCTCCTACAGCTCGCTTGGTTGTCTACTAACTGTTGCACACCTGCAAACAATCACCACAGAGTATTATTACTCTGTCTCCTTTCACCTACTGCATACATATGAATCTCTATTTCTGATTCCACTTGATGTTACCAGAATCTCTCCTTTCAATTCCTTTGTCTGCTATTTGCAAACAAATTCTGGCTCTGATACCACTTGATGTGTATCAGAGTGTTTTTCTTATCCTTATCTACCTCCTTCTGCCTACAGTATACAGACATAAAGTAGCTCTGATACCACTTGATGCAGACCCCCTAACTCAACAAGGTCCACTGACCTCCTGGTCTCTGGATCATTCTTCTTCTGAGCCGAATTAGCTCTTCGGGCTCTTGCTAGAACCCTTCGAACAAATCCACAAGTCCCCCTTTTCTCCTCTAGCACAGGCCTTCAACTCAATCTATGCACACGCCCTTTTTCCTTGGCACTCTTCTCTCTATTCTGACCCAACGCACCTTTTGGGTTTTTTGGGGTTTCAGGACTCGTGTGAGCGAATTCTCCCCGGGTCCTTGTTCTCTTAGACTTCTAGCCTCCGAAATGATGAAAAGGCACAATGCCTCAGCTAGATCCTCCCTTAGCCTTTCGGGTCTTCACGTTTCTTTGTTTCATGAGTCGGGTTCCTAGGCTCCTGACTCCCAACCTCTTGAGTACCCAGTACCTAGAATGCCAAAATAATGGCCCACGATAATATGCCACTGACTTTTCTCGATTCGAGGAATCACGAGGTAAGGATCCTCTTGTCCTCTGTCTTTCGACCTTCCAGTTCCCGAAATACCAAAATAATCGCTTCTTCCGGGACTGAAATATTTTAGTCCTTTCCCGAAATCCTGACCATCTTCCACGTGTCCACAACCCTATTCCAAAGGCGCATTATGTTCTCTACTTGGGGGTTTTCATCCTCAAAATCTTAGATTCCTTGTCTCTAGGACTTTCGAAATCCCGAATCCTGGTATGCCGAAATCTGATCCTGTCTTCGTGACCTGGAAATACTCCTCCTATGCTTTCAGGAATTTGCGTTTAGGAACTTCACAAATCCCAATGAAACAATCCTTTTTCCTCTCGTACTTTCGGTATCCAAAATACCAAAGTACCGAAATCCCAAAACTCCGGTCCTCCTTCTACTAAGCAAGATCAATGGCTGTGAGCCTACCTGATCCAATGGATTAGATCCTTTTAGGATCTCTTGGGTCAAGAGTTTCGAACTCTCACCCCTGCATCTTCCAGTAACCGAAATACTGAAATGCCCTTTCAGGGATTTCCCCGAAACCTCACCTATATGCACCTTTTTGGGACTTCAGTATTCATGATTTTGTGAATCCTCCACAACAAATGTTTTCTCCTTGACCTCCCGGTATCCGAAACCCCGATATGATGAAATTCCGAAGTTTCTGCTCCAAAGGCAAGTTGCGTTTCGCGACTTCGGGGTTCTCACCATGAAGTGCCTCGGTCTCTTGTCCTCGGGATTCCCAAAATTCCGAACCCCCAATCTCCGAAATGTCAAAATGATTTAGCAGCTCCTCTCCTTTTCATATGAGGATTAAACCTCGTGTAGCTCCTCCTGGATCCGATGGCTATCGGATATCCACACAAGATCTGACGGTAGCTGTAGCTCCTCCCTGAGCTTACACTTTCTTCCTTCTTCTGGAATATTTTCCAAGTTCGAAAGGTCTCACTCTTTGCTTCCTCTGCAAATCCTGATGGTTTTGGAACTCGCTTCCATTCTAAAAATGCTATCTCTCCTGAGATTTCAGGACTTGTGAAACCTTGAAAGGTTTCCCCGACTTCTTGCACTCCTTGCAGTTGTTGGTCTGTGTGCAAAGACACTCTTCCTCCTGAGATTTCTTTCTCTGAAACCTTAAAGGGTTTCCCGGTTTCGGCACTCCTTGCAGAGTCTCTGCACATAAAGGTGCTATCTGTACCGAGCTTGAGAACTTGAAACAAGTTCTTCCTACGCACTCTCCCTATGCTGCTGAGCTTTCACTGAACTCAAATCTGAAGTATTTCTTGAAAAGAAATGCTTCTCACCCTCCTAGAATTCTTCTACTCGATGCACACCTTGCAGAGTCTCTCTTCGCAGAGTGTTCAGTCACTCTATAAGTGTGTTCTTGTGACACCTCTCTTCTCTCTGAACTCGAAATGGAGTTCTCTGGTGCACTCTTTGCACTCGCTCAATGCCCTCCTAGAAGAGTTTTACAGAACTTCAGTAGTTCTGTTGCTTTTATGTGCCTTCCTTTGCATAGCTCCTCATCCTCCAAGGTGTTCAACAACCTTGAGGCTCCTCCTTGAATCTGTGAATCTTTTTGGTGTGCACTCCTTGCACTTTCTTTCTGACTCTGCAGAGCTCAGATGCACATTCCTCGTGATGTCTATAGAACATCCAATGTTCTTTTGTGCACTCCTTGCACGGCCTAAAGAACCCAGGGAGAAATCACAACTCAATCAGATAGACAATAAAATCTATCTATAACCTGTATCTACAGTATACAAGTGACACTCAAATTCCTAAACATACACAGGTGACAAGAAAAACTGCTCTTTGTATTAATTTCCAAATGTCTATCTAGATTTTTGCAAAGGCTGGACTGTAACAAGCCTAAGCTCTCTCTCTCGAGACCTCTCTAACTGAGAACTCTCCCTCCCCCTAACTCTCTACTCAAATTTCTTAATTACAAAATGGGGCTCTATCGAGCTTATCCCAAACCACCGTCTCTAAGCTATTGCTATCACCGAGCGACTCCTATGACTACATTACATAAATGGATGTCCAGTCCTGACATATCTGGACTTAGCTGTAGGTAACCATTTAAGTCAACCTCAACCACTTTCTGAACAACTGCATGGTCTGGCATTAAAAGCCTTACAACATTTATTGAAATTTCAAATTTCAAAATTGAGAGGGCTGTGCTTCTCCCTTTCTCCATTAATGCATGCTAGATGTGCTGGTTGGATGGAACGCTGTTGACATGGAGTGATGCCCCTACATCACCAGCTCTTCATCTCTCCCAGGATTTCTAGAATTACCACTCTCCGTAACACTTTTTTGTGCACCAGGGGTCTCCTCTCGAGCTTCGACACTCTCCATTCACCTTCCATTCGCAGTGACCTCAAGTACTCTCTCAATACCTCCGCCTCATCCCACTCCCCTCAACACCTTCCATTAGCCTCCATTCTTGAAAACTTCCACCTCCATTCTCCCCCCAACATGCCTCGGGATAGAGGAAAATTCAAGAGGGGTGCTCGATATTACAACACCCTCTCCCGTCACAATAGGCTCACCCATTCCCAAAAATATCTCATTGCTCATTTTGAGAGCCCTCAGAACACTTCCCAGAGGATGCAGGAGGCTCCTTAGTCATATCCTCTCCATTTCCACAACGTCAGATCGGTCAAAGAGGAAGTTTCCTCCTCTAGTTTTCACTTCCCTTTGTCCATCCCTCCCCCACTCCATCACCTGATCTTGGTAAAAGAGGAGGTGCCACCATCGGGTGTGTGCCCTCCTATGGCCACCAATATTATGCCCCCCCCAATTGTCAATCCAAATGAACCCAACTACGATGACAAAAGTTGCATGGTTGAGGAGGAAATCCCCCCAAGGTGGCAACTGGAGGAAAATGCAGTGGAAGCCAACGAAATCACCGAAGAGGTAGCTGGTAAGGAAGAGGAGGAGGATCAACCTCAACATTTTTCCAACATCCTTTTATAGGAGCACCTTCAACTCCTATTCGAAATTATGCAGAAGCAGGATGACCAGATGCATTCCCAGAGCATCCTTGGTCAAAGGATGGACATCTTGTTTGACACCTTAACGAATGCACCAATGTTTTCTAGATTCCCTACATGCATACAATAGTTCACCCCATCCTACACAATTCATGGAAAACCTAGATTAGCTATGGATTGGAGTCTCCAGGTTCTATTTTTTTGCATATTCTAGTTGCAGGATTGATGGTCTAGATCACCACAACAACATGATAGATGATCATGCAGTTTTTTCTTATTCTGATTATGTAGTTATGATTATATCATCTATGTCTACAATGGGTCCTAGAGATAGGTTGCAAAACATGGTTCAAACTTTCTTGTTCACGTAGAAAGTCTGCAATGTTTTATGTAAACCTTTTTGCTACAACAGTGCTAACACTCAGGATGATGTGACACTCTCCGAACATCATGATGCCACCTATTATGGTTTCCCATTTGTGGTGGAATAGGTGTCTCATACATGTCATTGTACAACATACATATGTCATTAATATAAGGTTCCACTTTTATTCACAAAAAAAAAAAAACATTATTCTAATGGCCCAAGAGTAATCAACTTTATTTAAAATGGCACAAAAGAATATAAATACCTAATCAATCATATATCAACATTATTATAATGGCACAAGAGTAATCAAATTTATTTAAAATGGCGTAAGAAAATATAAATACTTAATCAATCATACGTCAACATTAATCATGGAGCATCAAAATATTCAACTACATTATAGATCATTATTTTTAACATGACAAAAAATCATTAGGTTGTTTTAAGGGAGGTCAAATCATGTTTAGAAAATGTGTCACCCATAAGGAAAGTTTGGGGCGACGAAACAACAAGTAGTCTAGTTTCATTTAAGTAGCTTTGTATCTAATTTCTAAGCTAAGACATCCAACTTGAAGGAGGGATTTTACATACATCCAACTAAACTTTAGGGGTAGGTATGAAATGAATGAACAAGGAATTGGTTGACTTTGGTTTCACTTATCACATCATCATGACTTTTCTAAGAGGAAGAAAGGTGCAAGGCCCAATTTACTACATGTCAAATTTAGGGTGAAAATCACAAGCAAAGAGATCCAAGAAAGCAAAGGAGGACCTTTATACCTTCAAGGATTTACTGAAAACAAGGTACTTAGTGGAAGGGGGAGGTTTTCAAATTCCTATTGTACACACATTAAACAATACTTTTACTGAACAAAGATATAATTTTTTGTGTGATAGGCATAAGATATGATTCAAGAATTAAAATTTCAATTCCAAGGGGATTTCTCAACACAGGTTAAGGTTTGAATTTACACTGACATCAAGCACACTTCACCCCTAACAATGTAACACGATTTTCATTATAGTGGCAGTGATATCAACCACACTTCAAAAACTGTCAAGTCCTTTTTACAACATCCTATTGTAATGAGGTTTCCATGCTACAAATATACGATATATATAAAAATAGCATAAAATTTGAAAAACATAACCTTTCATTTGTGTTGTGTAAGGATCTACTCAAACAGAGCCTTATAAAACAAAAATAATTGATTAAATAAATGCTATCCTAACATTTTCACAATTTCATAACTGGCATATAACCATTCAGCTTAAATAAAATTTATGAACAGATCATAATAAGCTTACATAACAACCACATAACACTACATATTCATGAGAATACATAAATAAAAATACCTCTGTCTGATGCTAAATTCCCTGTATTTGGTTGTCCTCTATGTTGCTCTGCCCAAGACTGAATCTTCCTCCCTGCCAGCTTGGAATAAAGCTTGTCCATCTCCCTAGCTCCAGGATTCTGTGAGGATTCCTGGCCCCCGAGCCCAAAACTCCCAGCAACCTGGTGCCCCCTGTAATAGTTCACCCAACCTCCAAAACCAATCTCCAAAACCATAAAATATCCCCCCATAATATACATAAAATACAGTCCTCTCCTCCAATAATGCTCCTCTCCCCCCAATTTTTCATAATCCCTCTTTCTGAATGCCTCTCCCCCTCATATCCTCCCCATCCACCGTCTCCTCCTTCATTTAATTCCACCCACCTTATCCCTCCATTCAATACCCTATCCCCCGTCATACGTAAAGTTTTATAATAAATAAATAAAAGTTATTAAGCCTTTAATTCTTTACCCAAATCATTAAATGTGTTAAGTAATCAATTAATTAATTAATCAACATATAATAAACAATAAATAAATAAATAAATAATATTATTAATAGTTAATCATTACTTAACTAATACACATTAGGAAAGTTAATTATTTAATTAACTATTCTTGATAACCTTAAGCAACTATTTAACTAGGGTTGTTACATACACCCACCCTTCAGGAAACTTTGTCCCGAAGTTAGAATATTTTATGATACAAGGGAAAAGAAACATGGTCCACCCATTCATAACAAATATCTGACATTATTAGTAAGTAAGCCAGAAAATTATTCATACTAGTGTACATGTGCAAGAAATGCATGTGTAGCTAGTACATACAAGTCTTGTTCATGTACTAATATCAATAACTATCATTTGTATAGTAATTTCCATATGCATCCAATCCATTCAACAAGACTATTCATTTTATGAAAGACAATAAACCAATAAAATGTTTGCGAGATCCTTTAATTTCAATTATCTAGCTCAACAACGTTATTTAGACAATTTTAATTTAGTTACATAATTATGAATATTCATATATATACACATTTTCTTTTCAGAAGGAAAAACAATAAATTCCACCATAAGACAAATCTCCATACACTCTCAACTATTTCTACTCATCCTTCCTCCCTAACTTACTTCCATCTTCCATTCCTATCCTTCCTCTACTGGACTATCTTGGAGCGTCAACTATATTGACCTAACTCCAAATAGAACCCATAAGAGGAAGTGTCAGTATCTTGACCAAGCTTCCCCAGTAGGCAACTGACGGTCATCATCACATGTCTAGGGGAGCATGAGCTAACACCATACTCCCATGACTTCAGGTTTCAAAGGATACACGGTGGGAAATGCATCCACCCATCCTAACAGGACTAGGGTCCACACCCTACAATGGAATATATAGTGGCACCGTGTTGCCGGGAGTTTTGTCATCGTTTATTCAGTTTTGGGAAGTCTCACCACCTAAAATCCTTCACTGGTCCACATATAATGCATCCAAACCAATATAATTTCACATACAAAGATTCATTCCATATTGTTTATCGGTCGGTGGTCACGACATCCAATTTCATTATCATTATCCCTTGGCTATTTCATAGCCCAATGACTTGCAGATTAGTCTGTAACACAAACTCATACACATCTATGCATTATTATCATGTAATTTCATACAACTATAATCTCAATTCGGTATCCCCGTACCAAAAACTTTAACATCAAAGTTTTCAAGTTAGAAATAGATCTCATAATATCCCATAATTCAATTAACGTTACCCATTCATAGAATTATCATTTACATAATAGATTGCATTATTTCCAACATCATTCAAATAGCATTTAAACACTCATAGGATTCTCATTCACACAATATATCACATCATATCCATCATCATCAATAACATTTAAACATTCATAGATTTTACATTCACATAGTAGATCACATCATATCCATCATCATCAATAACATTTAAGCATTAATAAAATTTACACTCTCACAATATATCGCATCATATCCATCATTATTCAAATACATTTAAACATTTATATAGGTTCATACATCTTAAAAGTTCAAGTGTATTATTTAATAGTTTCACTTGTGAATAGAAAATAAAGGTGTTTAGGCCTCAGGTAATCCTAGCTGTCTAAGTCAAAAGGTGGTGTTACATACAACCAACCTTTGAGAACAATATTCTCGAGCTGGTAAAAAAAAGTGAGGGATAATCTCGTCGTAGTGTCTCGACATCCTCCCAAGTAGAAGATCCTAGACTATACTTGTCCCACTAGACCTTAACTTGGTATACTAGATGGTTCCTAAGCTATCGGACTCTACAGTCCAATATGTGTAACAGTTCTACCATGAGGGTTTCCGTGTCCGATACCTGCAATTCCTTCCTATTAACTCCTCAAATAAATCAGTAGATTTGTTTTTATTTTTAGATAATAGGTTGGTTCCTAAATTTGATTTCTAAATTTCTATCAATAGGTTAGAGAGTCTGTTTTTCCAAAATAATCTCAAAAGTCATATTGATTTTGGTTCGGTCAAGAAGAAAGCAAAATATCAGGTTTCAGTGGTTTAGGCAAGCCCACCGCGTGCTCATTAACCACCGAAAGTGTTCATTTTTGACAAAAAAGGGGGTCGAGATAGAAGGCATGCAACCACCGAAAATGTTTCAACGGGCAGAAAGAAAGCTCGTGCTTTCGCACGAGCCAGATGTCAAAAATCGTTGCAATGATGAGGAATACAACCGTCGAAAGATCGCATTGTGGGAGATGATGTTCTTTCATGGTGTTCATCCGAAAGGTTCGAAGCACCCGCGTAGTATCCATTGCATTAATCACTTCAAATCCACGCAGAGCGGTCATTGTCGGATACGATTGCACGGAGCTTCCCTCCTTTTCAGTGGCAGATACATCAATCATCATTAGCAGGTCGTTCTTTCATTTTGAAACTCAATGTGTTATGATGAAGCCCGAGGATCGCTGAAGATAACTACAATCACGCGATTTTATCAGCAAAATCGTGTTTTCAAAATCTTGATTCCACTTTTCTCTGACGATTGGCAAGCTGTCTCCAGGTTCAGCCAACATCTCGAGTCAAGGAAATATGATCGGGTCATCAGGTAAGACTGGAAGCTATCTCCTGTCAAAGTTTCATAAATACAATTGCCCCTGCAAATTTGAAGTTTCGGCTTTCCCCAGTTAGACTGTCATTTGAATGTGGGTCGGTATTTTAGGGAATTTATCAATCCTACACTCTGTAAAAAGATTTCACCATTTTTTCATAAGTGATATCGACTGTATCCCTAGTTCCCAGAACCATTGCCTTCCGAACATTTTTATTTCCCACAGTTTCAGACACAGTTAACATTGAGCCATGTCAAAAGTAAGTCCTACTTTGAGATCTGAAGTAGATGGCATGTGGTATTTTGAAGATCATCCAGAGGTTGCAGAGTGTTTTAGACAGGCTGGAGTTTTCACATATTGTGAAAAATTGACAACCTTTCACCAACAAGTTGCTGAAGCATTTGTCCTCTCATACGATGGAAGGATTGCTAGAATAGGTAGAGAGGATTTCATTATATATGAAGAATCTATTGCCGAATACACAGGGTTATCCAATACAGGGGATTGTTGGTTTAAAACCTCTTCACCCTCAAATGTTGAATTCAGATCATATCTGTTGCTAGTACATAAAACTTTGACTTGGGAAAAGGATATCCCTATGTCCTATCTTGAATCGAAGTGGCAGACCCTGCTGAAGGCGATTTTGGTATACATCACCTGTGAAGGGCGCTATAACAGGGTGATGTACTACCATTTTAAACTGTTGAACCACTTCACAGGCAGAGAACACTTAAACATACCTTACTTCTTTCATAGAACCCTGATTAAAATGGCAAAACAGGTAAAAGCTCAGCCTACTAAAGTTATAAGAAGAATATCACATCAGGGGTTGATTACCCTCCTTGTGAAAGAATCTCTTCAAAGGAAACAAATAGAATGGAGTTTCTTCTTGTTTTGGAACGAGTTTCAGACAGAAAAACCTCCAGAGATAAAAGCAAAGAAGTCTAGATGCAGAAATGATCCTACTCCCAAGAGTAGTCACAGGAGGAGGAAAGGAATTTCAATGCCCGAGGATTCTATAAGAACATCACCCAGCAAACAGGGAGGAACCAAGAAGAAGTTAAAGTTTGAAGATAGAAACCTTGTCACAGGGAAAAACCCTCTCAAACTACCTTATAGTGACTCTGATTCAGAGCAGGGAATGGCAAAAGCACAGGATAACTTGCAGATCAAACAGGATGCAAAACCAAAGATAAATATACCTCCATCAAAGCCTTCAGAAACACACAGGCAACCAAAAGCAGAAGCCTCATCAAGCAGGACTGAGAAAGGTAAGACCAAGAAGATCAATAAGCTTCTGCGAGAGATTTATGAGATGGAAGTATTGGAGAGGGTAATCAAAAAAGAAAACACAGACCTCACTGAGAGGAATGATGAACTGTTCAAAGAGAATCAAGCTCTTAAAGAAAAACATGATACAATCAAAGATAGAAACAGAGAGTTGATTAGGGAAAATATGAAATTATATAGGCAACTCAAAGTTCTGAGGCTCAAGCTAAAGAAGTTGGAATCACCAGAGGAGGAACAAATCGGGTTAGATACTTTGGCTAATCTAGCCACAACTATAATAGATGTAACAGATTCCCCTACACGGTCAGCAAAGGGTCGAAGGTCTGCTCGAATCAAGACTACAATATCTAAGAAAGTTTGAGTGTTAAAAGAGGTTTCAGAACAGTCATTTTTGAAAATTTGAAACTCTTCAAAGATTGCCTTTCGGTGGTTTAGGCGAGCCCACTGTGTGCTCATTAACCACCGAAACAGGCGCTTTCGGTGGATAAATTACCCAGAAACCTTCCCAGACAACCACCGAAAGCCTATGTATCCAGAATTTGAATGAGTTTTTACACAGGTCAGGGATTTTTGATATGAAAAGATTCAGAACCTTTTCCAATGCATGTCTAATGAATTATCAGATCCAGTTCAATAGTTAGTTTTGATATATGATGGAGAAAGGAGTTATTTCAAAGATCTATGGACAATTTATGTTGACAGAAAGGCAGGATACTTTTCCACATCAGCCAACTTGACTTGGTCTCTATTTGAGAATGGTCATTTAGCCTTGGGAGGCTGTTCTACACTTCACCAACAGTCAATAGAGACAAATATGGGATTGGCCCTATTTTGAGGAAGCATCCCACTTATTTTGCAACAGATTTTGACTTGCTATTTTTAGTTGATTTGATCCATGTTTTTAGGATCAAAGATCTACTTTGTAATGCTTTAAATATCAGAATAGAAGAGGAACCAAGGGTTCGATTTTGGATGCTACCATGCTGCCACTGTAACAAAAATACTTATTCTTATTATATGAAATATTTCAAGCTTCCCTCAGCCGTGTTGTCAGATTTCCCTTTCATGTCTCTGATATCTTGTGAGTGAATGTTCTTTGTTAATGCTCATTCAATCTGTATATGACTGTCATCTCATATGTTGATTGATTAAGTTGATGATCATAAGATATTTCCTTGGTTATTAAACCCATTGTGCTTATTGGTATGAAGTATAATATGGTTCAATAGCTGTTTCCTTACCCATTTAATCAAACCTTGTCTGACTGCATGGCTAGAAGGCCTTGTGAGATTTTATATTCCTAGACAGTCTTGAAAACACAGTCCAGTCCTTAGATATTCATCTTGATCCACAAGAACACATCATTATTAAGAAAACATTTCCCAAAAAAGAGTTAGTTACCAGGCATCTCCGACTTACAGCCTAGGAGAGTTTCCTGGAGTGATAACAAATTGGCGCCGTTGCCGGGGAGAGGAGATCGAAGCTCAGCTTCTCTGGGAGACGACATAGATCTAGTTCTTGATGATAGACAAGAAATAGAGACTATCAGGTTGTACATTTTCTATCTGGTGACTCCATTGATGAAGTGGCTCCCAAAAGAGCTCACACCAGGGCAAACCCAGAATGCCCATTGACAACATCAGTTCCTGATCCAGAAAAGATCATCAGCAAGGGCAGAGCTGTGAAAAGACAGGCTTCCAAATCTGCAAGTGCAATTGATTCAGGTATTCCAACTGATACTCATACTTTCATATCTAAAAAGTCTTTGGTTGAATCCCCTGCTGAATTTCAAAATTCCCAAGAAACAAAAAGTTCATCTCAAGTTTCGAAGGTAGAAGAACCATCTTTTTCTTCTAATATTACTGATTCTGTCCTTGAGATTGACATTTCATCACGTCCAAAAGAACTGAATACTGAATCCTCCAAACAGAAAGAACATTCCTCTTCATCCTCTTTTGATTCATCACCTATCAAACCTTCGAAAGGTGTTTTACACACCTACACAAATCTACCTGTCCTTGAAGAAATTTTCCATGATCTGTCCTCTAAGGGTGAAGAAAATTTAGCTTTGTTGCTCAGCCAGTTTTATAAAGCCTCTTATTTTCAACCTACTTATGAAACCTCTGTTCAGGGTGAAGTAAGACAACCATTCATTTCTAACTCAGGAAATTCATCTCCCCCATCATCCCCTACTATTGTTTCATCTTCTCCTCCATTATCTCCTACAAGTTCCTCGTCTTTATCAACCACCAAGACTGCCATGACTGCCCCTTTGACCAGGATGGAACAGATCTTGGCAAACAGATATGCTCCACTTGTCTTTCCAAACCCCCTGTCTTCCAGGCCAACAGGTGATTATCAGAAATACATGCCAAAGTTTACAGGAGCAGGGGAGTATACAACTGTTATACGTCAAAATTGCTAAGTATCGCATTGTCCCTGTCAATCCTCGTAAGTGTCACATCTTCCCTACAGCTTTCGCAAGTGTCACAAGTTGACCACTATTGTCGTAAATACATATGCATCAAAAACATAAAAAACAAACTAGACAAGGTACAACTTAGTCTCTTACTGGACTCGTCCCAATCTTCCCCCTCGGGCAGAATCAAATCCATACTCCCGCTGAAGTCCACACCAACATACGGGAAGTCCTCAATCCAGAGGAAATTCCGCCTCAACTAGGCAAAGAAATCACCAGTAAAACGAAACTCGGACTTCGAAACCAACCTCGAGGATAGGCTAGTCCACCTCTCCATACGAGGCTCATCAACTGGTCATATTGCCAACGCAACCTGAGGCTACATCTGAGGGATGTGCTCCAAGAAAAAAGAGACTAAGAAAGAACCATAGCCAAACTGCTTTTGGCCGTTCCTGCATCGAGAAACTTGTTCCTTCATGTTCCGAAGAAACACCGCACTCCAGTTGAACAGTGTTGGCTCCAAACACTGAACACCATAAGCCACTTGGGACCTTGAAGCCAAATGAGCACTAGTGCTACCAGTCGCACTAGTGATAGCAAACAATATGGATCGAAGAGACAGATCCCGGATATCCTTGATAGGGATCCTTCCCCCTACCAACCTCGCTCCTGGAACACAATGACGTGCCAGATACACGTCCACCTGCTCAGGTAATGCCCTCTGCCCTGTAAAAGCTATAGGGACCCCTCGTTTTGAGAGGCCGGTCAGAAAGTACACATCCTCCAAATCGATGGTCAAGAGCTGTGTGCCAATACGGAATCCCTATTCTGTGATGTCCCAAAGACCAATAATGTGCTCAAGAAGTAGAACCTCGCTTTTCATTTTTTGCAGTTTGAAAAACTTGAGTAACCCATAGGCCCTCAAAGCAGCCCGCGTACGGGGACTCCGAAGAGCGGCTATATCATCCATCTCATGTTCCCACTCTTTCCACTCGATCATGATTGCCGAATATATCTACAAAACAAAAATTCAAAATTTTTATCATTACCCACGTTTTTGTGATTTCGGCAATTTTTGAAAAGCATTTTAAAGCATGAAAACAAATACCCATGACTTCTAAAGGTAACCAATCATCATTTCTAACCACCACACTCTTAAACATTCATTAAACAATGATTAAAAC
>ML787845.1:504154-544441 GCA_009831015.1 Picea engelmannii | reverse complement strand
ACTAAACCATATCAAGACCTTTTCTCCTTTGACTCTAGAAAGGTCAGATGTCTTGGCCTCATCAAAGACATGGTCATAAACCTTGCTCAGCTACCAATGAGGAGCATGGTTATGGACGTAGTGGTTGCTGATATTCCACCTAAATTTTTGCTTCTTTTGTCTCGTTCATGAGGGAAAATATTAGGAGGCACATTGCAGATGGATCTGTCCTATGCTATGATTCCAGTGTTTGGGGGAGAAATGAAAAGACTTTACAGGGAAAACCAACTTGCTTATATAATCAGCGATGGAAAGAATTCCGTCAATCATCCTATCTATGCCGTGGATACGGAATTTGGTTCATGCATCCTTCAGATTGACGATGGTCAAGAAACTCCTATGCAGCTGGTGAAGCCTATTGAACAACAGGTTGAAAGTGAAAACATTGCAGTCTGGACTATGTACTTCGATGGGGCTAGCACTAGAGACTCAGCAGGTGTCGGAGTAGTGCTGATCTCTCCTTCAAAAGAGACCATATCCTTGTCCTTCAAACGCGATTTCAGAACCACTAACAACATAGCAGAGTATGAGGCTCTGTTGTTGGGATTAAATTCAACAAAAGAGATGGGGATAAAAGGGTTGAAAGTATTGGGAGATGTAGACCTGATCGTGCAACAGGTAAACAACACCTTTCAGGCTAAACATGTGAGGTTAAAAGCTTACAGAGATGAGGTATGGAAGCTGTGTGATTCTTTTTCTGTTTTTGAAATTTCATACATACCAATGGATATGAATCAACTCACTGATTCTCTTGCTGTTTCAGCCAGCACATTCATTCCACCCATGCCCCCTAAGCTCATCTATGAAATTCAAGTAAAATACCGACCCTCCTTACCTGATAATGTCAAATATTGGAAATTTTTTGAAGATGACGAGGAACTTAGCAGATTTCTCCAAGTGGTAGACGATTTTTCTGATCTGCACATTGATCAGCAGAATCTTAATGAGGAAGAATCACAAGAACCTGAGCTAAAGGATAAGTTGGGCCAGCATGACATTGTTCAGTTGCCAAACAACTATATACCTCGAGGTTTGGTACCCCTGGAAAGGTTGTTTGATCAAAATGATGTCCCCTACCAGCCAGACAGAAAGGAGAAAGATCCAGCTATTCAAGAGCATAACATTGGAGGTAAAGGCCAACCCAAGTTTATTAATTTGTCTTCTGAATTGACTGCTGATGAGAAGTCAAAATATTGTAGTGTTTCGAAGGAATTTTCCGATGTGTTTTCTTGGAAATATAGTGATTTAAAGACTTATGATCCCGACATTATTTAGCATAAGATACCTCTTGAAAAGGACACTGTTCCGTTCAAGCAAAAACTCAGGCCTATCAGTCCTCTTCTGCTACCAGTGATTGAGAGAGAAATTAAAAAACTCCTAGATGCCAAGATCATAGTTCCCTTGAGATATTCCAAGTGGATTACCAATCTGGTGATCGTAAGGAAGAAGAATGGTGAGGTCCGATTGTGTGTAGATTTCAGAAACTTGAACAAATGCTCTAAAAAGGACAACTATCCTCTTCCTAAGATGGAACACTTGTTACAGAGGATTTCAGGGGCAAAGGTCATGTCCTTTATTGATGGCTTTTCTGGTTACAATCAGGTCGCTGTCCATCCGGATGATCAGGAGAAGACTGCGTTTACCACTCCTTGGGGGACCTTTATGTACTCCAAGATGCCCTTTGGATTAAAGAACGTCGGGGCCACATTCCAAAGGGCCATGAATATAGAATTTGTGGGAGAAAAGGAAAAATTTGTCCTCATATACCTTGATGATATTACCGTGTATTCTAGCAACCATGAGGAGCATCTGAAACATCTGAAAAGAGTATTCTTAAAGTGCATACAGTTTGGGATTTCACTGAATCCCAAGAAATCCCAGTTTTCTCTAAGAAAGGGTAAGCTCTTGGGTCACATTGTCTCAGCTGAAGGTGTCATGATTTATCCAACACGAGTGGAGGCCATTAAAAAGATGTCCTTACCAAGGTCAAAGAAGGACATTCAGTCATTGCTCGGTAAGATTAATTTTGTCAGAAGGTTTGTGCCCAACTTTGCTGAACTAGTCAAACATATAACTTGCATGCTGAAAAAAGGGGCTGAAGTAAAATGGACAGACAGTGCGAGAAACTCTTTTCAGGATATCGAGCAAGCGATCATCGAGTCTCCGATTCTGATCAGCCCAGACTACAACAAGACTTTCTATGTCTTTTCCTTTGCTTCCTATGACACGGTAGCAGCAGTCCTACTTCATAAAGACGAGGAAAATTTTGATCATCCCGTGGCTTTCTTCAGCAAGACTCTCTGGGATGCTGAGCTAAGGTATGACCCTATCGAGAAACAATCTTACGCTCTTATAAAAGCTCTAAAATCATTCAAAATTTATATCCTTCATTCAAAGGTCATCGCATATGTTCCTTCGTCTTCTGTAAAAGATGTTTTAACTCAGCTGGATATCGACGGAAAAAGGGCGAGATGGATAGCAAAGATGATAGAATTCAATATCGAGGTAAAGCCCACCAAGATGGTAAAAGGCCAGGGCCTCTCCAAGATTTTAGTAGAGGAAAATCATAAGTTGCTGGATATTAATTTCATAGCAGAAATTTCAAGAAATTCACAGACAGATTTGGCAGCAGAAGGGCAGCATGACAGTCAGCAAGTGGCAGAGCATTTGTCCTCCTGTGAATGGTATGCTGACATCATACATTTTCTGCAAAATCTTGAAGTTCCTCCCGAACTCAGTTTAACTCAAGCTCGAGCTCTCAAGCTTAGAGCTATCAAATTCTGCATCTATAATAATCAGTTGTATTGGAGGGACCCTACTGGTTTGCTTCTCAGGTGTTTGGATAAAGAAGAGGTTGTCGAGGTAACATATCAGTTTCATTCAGCTGTCTGTAGTGGTCATCACTACTAGAAGACGACTGCTCATAAGATCCCGAGGGCTGGATATTATTGGCCTTTTCTCTTTGCTGATGTGTGCGCATTCATCAAATCTTGTGACAAATGCCAAAGATTCACCGGTAAGCAACAACTCAAATATTTACCCCTGAGGCCCATTGTGGTAAATGGCCCTTTCCAGCAGTGGGGTTTGGATTTTATCGGTGAAATAAATCCTGCATCTAGTGGCCAGCACAAGTGGATTTTGGTAGCCACCGATTACTTCACAAAGTGGATAGAGGCGATCCCTACCCGGAATGCTACACATCAGGTGGTCATAAAATTCCTCTATGAAAATATTTTGAGTAGATTTGGATGTCCCAAGAGGCTGGTGGCAGACAACGCAACAGTGTTTAAATCAAAAGCATTGGTAGACATGTGTGAGTCCATGGGCATCCAGCTGGTACACTCAACTCCATACTATCCTCAAGGTAATGGCTTGGCTGAATCGTCAAATAAGAGCTTGACAAAAATCATAAGAAAACTGTTAGAAGACAATAAAAAGAATTGGGATTCCAAATTGAAATTTTCTCTGTGGGTAGACAGGGTAACCATTAAAAAATCTACAAGAACTTCTCCTCTCAAGTTGGTTTATGGGACTGATGCGATCTTTCCTGTCCAGTTAGTGTTGCCTGTGGCTAAGTTCTTTCAGGAAGAGCAGACTGAGCAAGATGACATGGTAAGAAGGATGTTGGATTTGGTCGAATTACAACAAGCTCAGGAACAACTAGTGGACAAATTAGAAGCACATCAGATGCAGATCAAAAAGGCGTTTGACAGAAAGGCCAAGGTGGACAGTTTTCAGATCGGTGACTGGGTTCTGAAGTGGGATGCTCTTCGGCAGGAAAAAGGCAAGCATGGCAAGTTTGATTCCTTGTGGACATGCCCTTTTATGATCACTCAGGTGCAAAAAAATAACACTTTCATTCTGCAGAATCTGGAGGGTGAGGAAGTGTTCAGAGGCCCGGTAAACGGGCGGTTTCTAAAACTTTATTTCATCTAAGGCTGCAAAGCCTAGACATTGTAAATAATATTAGTTTTATTTTTCAATAACTCCATGCCCAATCGAACACTAGCAGATAGTTTAGTTTTTAGGTTCTTTTCCAGGAAAGGCATTGATTCTGTGGTTCTTGAAACCTCGTAGGGAGGTGTTCATCCCCAATAGGAGCCAGTGTTAACTCCTCAAATAAATCAGTAGATTTGTTTTTATTTTTAGATGATAGGTTGGTTCCTAAATTTGATTTCTAAATTTCTATCAATAGGTTAGAGAGTCTGTTTTTCCAAAATAATCTCAAAAGTCATATTGATTTTGGTTCGGTCAAGAAGAAAGCAAAATATCAGGTTTCGGTGGTTTAGGCGAGCCCACCGCATGCTCATTAACCACCGAAAGTGTTCATTTTCGACAGAAAAGGGGGTCAAGGAAGAAGGCATGCAACCACCGAAAATGTTTCAACGGGCAGAAAGAAAGCTCGTGCTTTCGCACGAGCCAGATGTCAAAAATCGTTGCAATGATGAGGAATACAACCGCCGAAAGCTTGCATTGTGGGAGATGATGTTCTTTCATGGTGTTCATCCGAAAGGTTCGAAGCACCTGCATAGTATCCATTGCATTAATCACTTCAAATCCACGCAGAGCGGTCATTGCCGGATACGATTGCACGGAGCTTCCCTCCTTTTCAGTGGCAGATACATCAATCATCATTAGCAGGTCGTTCTTTCATTTTGAAACTCAATGTGTTATGATGAAGCCCGAGGATCGCTGAAGATAACTACAATCACGCGATTTTATCAGCAAAATCGTGTTTTCAAAATCTTGATTCCACTTTTCTCTGACGATTGGAAAGCTTTCTCCGAGTTCAGCCAGCATCTCGAGTCAAGGAAATCTGATCGGGTCATCAGGTAAGACTGGAAGCTATCTCCTGTCAAAGTTTCATAAATACAATTGCCCCCACAAATTTGAAGTTTCGGCTTTCCCCAGTTAGACTGTCATTCGAATGTGGCTCGGTATTTTAGGGAATTTATCAATCCTACGCTCTGTAAAAATATTTCATCATTTTTTCATAAGTGATATCGACTGTATCCCTAGTTCCCAGAACCGTTTCTTTCCGAACATTTTTATTGCCCACTGTTTCAGACACAGTTAACATTGAGCCATGTCAAAAGTAAGTCCTGCTTTGAGATCTGAAGTAGATGGCATGTGGTATTTTGAAGATCATCCAGAGGTTGTAGAGTGTTTTAGACAGGCTGGTGTTTTCACATATTGTGAAAAATTGACAACCTTTCACCAACAAGTTGCCGAAGCATTTGTCCTCTCATACGATGGAAGGATTGCTAGAATAGGTAGAGAGGAGTTCATTATAGATGAAGCATCTATTGACGAATACACAGGGTTATCCAGGACAGGGGATTGCTGGTTTAAAACCTCTTCACCCTCAAATGTTGAATTCAAATCATATCTGTTGCCAGTACATAAAACTTTGACTTGGGAAAAGGATATCCCTATGTCCTATCTTGAATCGAAGTGGCAGACCCTGCTGAAGGCGATTTTGGTATACATCACCTGTGAAGGGCGCTATAACAGGGTGATGTACTACCATTTTAAACTGTTGAACCACTTCACAGGCAGAGAACACTTAAACATACCTTACTTCTTTCATAGAACCCTAATTAAAATGGAAAAACAGGTAAAATCTCAGCCTACTAAAGTTATAAGTAGAATATCACATCAATGGATGATTACCCTCGTGAAAGAAGCTCTTCAAAGGAAACAAATAGAATGGAGTTTCTTCTTGTTTTGGAATGAGTTTCAGACAGAAAAACGTCCAGAGATAAAAGCAAAGAAGTCTAGATGCAGAAATGATCCTACTCCCAAGAGTAGTCACAGGAGGAGGAAAGGAATTTCAATGCCCAGGGATTCTATAAGAACATCACCCAGCAAACACAGAGGAACCAAGAGGAAGTTAAAGTTTGAAGACAGAAACCTTGTCACAAGAAAAAACCCTCTCAACCTAGCTTATAGTGACTCAGATTCAGAGCAGGGAATGGCAAAAGAACAGGATAACTTGCAGATCAAACACGATGCAAAACCGAAGATAAATATACCTCCATCAAAGCCTTCAAAAACACACAGGCAACCAAAAGCAGAAGCCCCATCAAGCAGGCCTCAGAAAGGTAAGACCAAGAAGATCAATAAGCTTCTGTGAGAGATTTATGAGATGGAAGTATTGGAGAGGGTAATCAAAAAGGAAAACACAGACCTCACTGAGAGGAATGTTGAACTGTTCAAAGAGAATCAAGCTCTTAAAGAAAAACATGATACAATCAAAGATAGAAACAAAGAGTTGATTAGGGAAAATATGAAATTATATAGGCAACTCAGGGTTCTGAGGCTCAAGCTAAAGAAGTTGGAATCACAAGAGGAGGAACAAACCGGGTTAGATACTTTGGCTAATCTAGCCACAACTATAGTAGATGTAACAGATTCCCCTACACAATCAGCAAAGGTTTGAAGGTCTGCTCGAATCAAGACTACAATATCTAAGAAAGTTTGAGTTTTAAAAGAGGTTTCAAAACAATCATTTTTGCAAATTTGAAACTTTTCAAAGATTGACTTTCGGTAGTTTAGGCGAGCCCACCGTGTGCTCATTAACCACTGAAACAGGTGCTTTCGGTGGATAAATTACCTAGAAACCTTCCTAGACAACCACCGAAAGCCTGTGTATCCAGAATTTGAATGAGTTTTTACATAGGTAAGGGATTTTTGATATGAAAAGATTCAGAACCTTTTCCAATGCATGTCTAATGAATTATCAGATCCAGTTCAACAGTTAGTTTTGATATATGATGGAGAAAGGAGTTATTTCAAAGATCTATGGACAATTTATGTTGACAGAAAGGCAGGATACTTTACCACATCAGCCAACTCGACTTGGTCTCTATTTGAGAATGGTCATTTAGCCTTGGGAGGCTGTTCTACACTTCACCAACAGTCAATAGAGACAAATCTGGGATTGGCCCTATTTTGAGGAAGCATCCCACTTATTTTGCAAGAGATTTTGACTTGCTATTTTTAGTTGATTTGATCCATGTTTTTAGGATCAAAGATCTACTTTGTAATGCTTGAAATATCAGAATAGAAGAGGAACCAAGGGTTCGATTTTGGATGCTACCATGCTGCCACTATAACAAAAAGACTTATTCTTATTATATGAAAGATTTCAAGCTTCCCTTAGTTGTGTTGTCAGATTTCTCTTTCATGTCTCTGATATATTGTGAGTGAATGTTCTTTGTTAATGCTCATTCAATCTGTATATGACTGTCATCTCATATGTTGATTGATTAAGTTGATGATCATAAGATATTTCTTTGGTTATTAAACCCATTGTGCTTGTTGGTATGAAGTATAATCTGGTTCAATAGCTGTTTCCTTACCCATTTAATCAAACCTTGTCTGACTACATGGCTAGAAGGCCTTGTGAGATTTTATATTCCTAGACAGTCTTGAAAATACAGTCCAGTCCTTAGATATTCATATTGATCCACAAAAACACATCATTATTAAGAAAACATTTCCCAAAAAAGAGTTAGTTACCAGGCATCTCCGACTTACAGCCTAGGAGAGTTTCCTAGAGTGATAACACTTCCAATTTAGTTTATGTGATTCATCAACAACATAATGATGCATAATAGATACATGAAAAACATTATGAGTTTTATGCAAATGGGGTGGCAGTATGAGACGATAGGCAACGGGTCCAATTTTATCTTGGATTCTGAACAGTCCTATAAATCGAGGTGACAACTTTTTCCCCTTCCTGAAATGAATGGTACTCTTATTGGGCCTGATACGAATGAAAACCTGATCTTCCACTTTATAACTTCGATCAGTCCTGTGTGCATTTGCATAACTTTTCTGTCTATCCTGTGCTTCCTTTAGTCTCTGCCTAATTTGAATCATGTGTTCCTCCATCTCTTGAATCAATTCTGGCCCAATGGTTACTCAGTCTTCTAACCTCTCCCAACTCAATGGTGTTCTGCATGGCCTTCCATATAGAGATTCGTAGGGTGGAATTTCGATGGAGCTATGAAAACTGTTATTGTAGGCGAACTCTACCAAAGGTAGGTTCTTCTCCCAATGGGTTTGATTATCCATGATGTACATCCTAAGCATGTATTCCATGACTTGATTTACTCTCTCAGTTTGCGCATCTGTTTCAAGATGATAAGCTTTGCTTAAGTTCAACTGAGTCCCCAATGCTTACTACAAACTTGTCCAAAACCTAGAAGTGAATCTGGAGTCCCTATCTGAAATGATCTTCTTAGGTATCCCGTGCAAATGGATAACCTCATTTACAAACACACGTGCCACATCAGTGACATCGTAAGTGTCTCTAACCGGAATAAAATAGCACTCTTGGTTAACTTATCAACTATCACAAGAATGGCATTGTGTCTATGAGATGTGAGCGACAACATCACAACAAAATACATAGAGATGACTTCCCACTTGGACATAGGAACATCATGTGGTTGTAGGAGGCCTGCCGGGTGATGGTGGTCGGCTTTCACTTGTTGACACTCTAGGAACTTGGCAACGAAATGGACTACATCGCGCTTCATTCCTACCCAGAAGAAGAGATTCCTCATGTTTGCGTTTATCTTATTCACACCTGGATGTGCACAATAAAGTGCTCCATGGGATTCCTTCAGTATCATGCTTCAAATATCCCCACTTTTGGGGATGTACATCCTTCCTCGATATCTTAACAGTCTGTCTGCTTCCAGACTATATCCTTCATACTTTGGATTTAATTGCCTCCCACTTTGGAGGTTTGAAGTAAGATTTAAATACCAATTATCCCCAAGGAGTTGCGTCAACACATGTTCCCTCAGATTGACTTTTAAGGGTACCAAGGAGAAGACACGTGGTCTCCTACTCAAGGCATCTGCAACCACATTCTCTTTTCCCTTGATATATGAAATACCAAAATTGTACTCACTCATGAACTCACTCCATCACCTTTGCCTGGCATTCAGATCCCTTTGAGTGAAGAGATGTTTTAAACTTTGATGGTCCGTTTTGAGCTCAAAGTTTCGCCCTACTAGATAGTGCCTCCAAAGTTTCAGAGCTAGCATTACTGCTACCAACTCTAAATCGTGAGTAGCATAAAGTTTCTCATGTTTCTTCAACTTCCTTGATGCATAAGCTATCACTCCTGCATCCTGCATTAGTACGGTCCCCAACCCTTGCTTCAAGGCATCCGTGCAGACTTTGAAGTCCTTTTCCATATCCAACTCTCATAGAATTGGCGCACTAGTTAGTAACCTCTTAAGCTCAAGCTCAATGAACACACTATCACATTCTTCTGTCCATTCATGCATGACCCCCTTGCGTTGCAAAGTGGTGATGGGTTTTTCTATTTTGTAGAATCCTTCTACAAATCTCCAATAATAACCTACTAGCCCCATGAAGCTTCTCACCTCATAGGCATTTTTTGGCACTGGCCACTCCATAATGGCCTTTACCTTTTTTGGGTCCACAGAGATTCCTTCACCAGAAATGATATGACCTAAATAGTGGATTTATCTCTGGAAGAAGGAACACTTCAACAACTTCCCATACAATTTGTTCTCTCTAAGGTAGGACAACACCCCTCGCAAGTGTTCCTCATGTTCTCTTTCGTTCTTGGAATAGATGAGGATGTCATCTAGAAGGACTTGTACAAAATGGTCTAAGTACTTCCGGAATACGCCGTTCATGACGCTCATGAATACTGTTTGCGCATTGGTCAATCCGAAAGGTACTACGACAAACTCGTAATGGCCAAACCGAGTTCGAAAGGAAGTTTTTGGGATATCACCTTCCTTAATCCTTAACTGATGATACCCTAATCGCAAATCGATCTTTGAGAATACCGCTTCTCCTTTCATCTGATAGAAGAGATCATCTATTCGTGGCATTGGGTACCTATTTTTCACTATAGAACGATTCAAGTCCCTGTAATCTATACACAATCGTAATGAACCATACTTCTTCTTTAGGAAAATTACTGGTGCACCCCAATGTGAGACACTGGGCCTTATTAGCCCTAAGTGCAGTAACTCTTTCAATTTCATTTGCAATTCACAAAGTTCCATCGCTGTCATCCGATACAGAGTCTTGGAAATTGGTTCTGCACCATGTTTTAGCTCAATAGTAAAATCAAGCTCCCTCTCAGGAGGTAACCTTGGTAACTCATTCGGAAAAACATCTTTAAATTATGACAATACCGGGTACTGATATAATGAGGGTCCCTTCCTTTCATTCACTGCTTCCACTACATATATTCGACACCCTTGCCTCAAGCATCGCTTAACCTTCATAGTTGAGATAAAGTGTAATGACACCCTTCTCCCTACAACTTGTATCTCCATTGGCTTTCCTTCGTCGTCTATATAGAGCACCCTTTTTGTGAAACAATCTACCAAAGCTCGATGAGCTTCTAACCAATCCATTCCAATGATTAGGTCATACGCCCCGAAAGCAGTGACATATACCTTCAATCTGGTAGTACACACTCCCAGGTCTACTATACAATTATCAATGCTAGGTCCTACTGCTTTTTTTTCCCCTGAAGCCATATCGACTTGTTCAAAGTCATTGTGCTCATAGGCTGCCAACCCACGCTTTTCTAATGCAGATGGTGAAATGAAACTATCTGTAGCACTAGAATCAAATAAAATCTTAACATTGATATGATTTAGCATACCTTATGACTCCACCACCATGGATTGATGTTCTGCCTGGCGATTATTAACTGCTGCGTAAATATGGTGGTTGCCACTTGCTCTTCCCATAGGGGCCATTCCTTCTCTATGCACAAATCCTGATTGTAACTCTAGGCAGTCACGCTGGTAATGGGGTCCTCCACATCCCCAATAGGTAACACGAGGTTGAACCTGCGCACTGTTCTGTGACTATCTCTGAAATTATTTCCTTCCCCTGGAACCCCTGCCCCTACTAGTTGTCCCCTGAGATGGCTGTGGACCTGCCTGCGTTGTTGGTGATGAATGAGATGCTGCACTCACTGCCATTGAAATCCCTGTGGCTACTATCCTCGGTGTGACTCTGTTACCATATGGAGGTGGCCTTGAGCCCCCTCCCCTGGGAAATGTCCTAGGGGCCTTCCATACGAATCCAGGATGATGTGGGAAGGTCGGTCTCATACCTCTGGTTAAGTTCACGTATTCCTCTGCATAACACACATTTTCCATAGCTTCTGCTACTGAAGACGGTTTCCACATCCACACCATATCCCTTATCTTAGGGTTCAACCCATAGACAAAGAGTTCTGCCTGTCGTTGGTCATTATCCATATACAAATATTTGAACAATTCCATAAACCTGATCTCGTATTCTTCTACGGTTCTGTTTCCCTGTACTAGAGCATGAAATGATCCTACCTATTGTTCCTCATAGTAAGCTGGCAGATATTTCCTTCGGAACCTCTCCTCGAAAAGTTCCCAAGATATGGTGTCCGGGGTAAGATGCAGTTGCCTTTCCAGGTTTCCCCACCAGTTCAAGGCATTGTCTCTCAACTAAAAAAACCCTATCTTCGCCTTTGAGGTGGATGCATAGTCCCTTAAGGAAAAACACCTTGTCATGCCTTCCAACCATGCTTCTGCGTGTTCACTGGTGCGACCCTCGACAAACTCCAGAATTTTGATCTTCTGCAGTTCTCTAGTGATGTCTTCAGGTGGAGGTCCTCCCCCTGAATCCCTCGATGCTTCTAGATTGCCCATTCCATATGGTGGGGGTTCCACTTTGATCCTTGTTGGTTGACGCCCTTTTAAAGTCTCATTTATGGCCTACAAAGAGCGCAGTATGAGAGCTAGTTCAGGCGATGGTGGTGGCACCACTGGTGGTGCCTGCAACGATGCTCCTCTACCTCGATTCCCTCGATTCCTAACCATCCTGTATGATTTAACCTGCATCAACCAAAGTTGTCACGGTGAGTTCAAGGACATTTCACATTTGCGCAACTTAACTAGAAAACAGGGTTAGGCGTAAGTTTTTTTTTACTTGTTTATAAACAGACATTACTCTCTTTAGGGGACCTGGATAGGTTAGGGTTAAAGCGTCTAAGATTGATGTCTTCGCCTAAGAAAACTACTGATTCCCTTGCTTGGTAGTTATGCTAGCTTTGCGGTATACTCTCCAATTCCTCTAGCTTACTTGCTTAGTACGCATGAATCCCCCTTCCGCTTATCTCGTTCTAAGTCCTTAACCTTTCGCTAAAAACAATCTAATTAGTCACTTTAACTAGTTTTAAATTTAAGCATGAATTATAAATTTTAAATATAATTAAACATAATTTTAATTATAAATAAATTTAAAACATAGTTAATTAATTAAAACATAATACTATTGATCATGTTTTAATCACATAATAGTTTAAATTTAAAATTATTAAATTTTATTCAAATTATAAATAACTTAAACTCTAAATTAACTATATGTAATTTAAATTATATTCTACTTATTAAAAATTAAAATCTAACATTAAATTAAAATTAAAACATTAAGCCCCCCGGGGGGCAGCTCAATTGGCAAGTGCCGTGAAAATGAAGTTCCATGAGGTTTCGAGTTCAACTCCCCCCGACTTACAATGTGTGCCGCGTAAGGGGCATCATGGGCACAAATGGAGGTTATAGTGGTAGCGGTTGGATAACACGGCCACGTGTAACGCGAGCACGTGCCCAACTAGTTGCTGATTCTGCCAGACATAAAAAATAAAAATTAAAACATTAAAATTTTAACATTAAATTTAAATTAAAACATTAAAAATTTAACCAAAATAAATAAATATAAAAATGAATAATAAAAAAATAAAAATAAAAACTAAATAAGAATAATAAAAAAAAACAATTTTAACGTGGGCAGTGGGTCCTCGCATGAGGCCCACTTGCCCCTCCCTCACCACACGCATTCCCAACCCTACACGCCTCTCTAAACAAACTCTAAACTATCCTCAACCCTAACGCTCCCTCACTGCCGCCTATCCACTCTGCTCTCTCCCTCTCGACAGTCTTGATGCTCGGTTTTGAGCGCTGGTGCTTGGGTGATGGCTTGTGTGTTTTGTCTCTGGTGTTGGTCGCTGGTGCTTTCCTTGGTGTTGGCCCGCAAGCAATGTAAAATCCGCCTGTGGGCTCATCTTCCATGTGCCTTGGCGCTTGGTCATGACTTTGGTGCATTGTGTTGTTGTTGGGTGCTTAGATAAGCTCACAGACTGTATTTTTGTGCGCACTAATCTTTGTGGGTTCCTCTTTCGTGGATTTGTTTTTGGTGCTTGTGCACTTGGCTCTTGTTCTCGACTTGTGTGTTGTAATGGTGTTTGGATGCTAACCCGTGTTGGATGTTGATGACCGGTGCTCTCTTTGACTCTGGACTTTATGCTAATGCTGGCACGTTGGCAGCCCAGCCTTTAATGAGTTACCTGTGTGTGGTTGGGGAAATTATGGAACATGGCGTGGTCAATGAATGTAGTTATGTTCTGGTCATGGTTACCATTCTTTTCTTTTTGTGTTTGCAAGTCGTTTCTAAAAATGGATACTCATGGAAGCTCTGGAGGAGGTGGGTTTATGCTATAACTATCTTTACAAAAGATGGTTGTGGCTATTTCTTACAGTCCTCTGATGATGTTTATGCATGGTGTCAGTGGACTGTTTATGCTGCACTGATTCATACTATTGTTTGCATAGTTTTTGTCTCCTGGTTTCGTCCTGGAGGCTGTGCATGAGATGGAAGGTGTAAGAAAGGATTAGCCATTCCTTGGGCCAAGAGGATGGCCTGTAATTGGAAGCCTCATGGATATGAGTGTCGGTCTTTCTCACCGCAAGATCGACCGTCTGGCTCATCTTCATGGTGCTAAGAGGCTTATGGCATTTAGCTTGGGCTCTACTTTTGTTGTTATTACTTTAGATCCTGAGGTGGATAAAGAGTTGTTGAGATCCCCTCATTTTGCTAACAGACCCTCAATAAGCAGCGACTGGGGATCCTTAACCCCAAATGAAACTCAAAGCTGGCAAAGACAAGCTTGTGGCTTGTTCGATATGGATTTTATGCCACCAATTGCTCAATAGAAGGCTGTGTTCTCTTTTGTAGGAGAAGGGTTCCTTCACACCTTCAAAAACGACTACATGAATAGATCCATGCAAGCCCGTTGTTCTTTGCATTCCTTAATGAGCATGGTAGAAAAACGTTCCAGGTCTATCCACTTTAAATTTGTAGACGAAGGTCTCTCCCAACATGATAGGACACTGTGTAACATCAATTGTTCCATCACTCCATGGTGTCCCATCCGACCTCCAAGCTATCCATCCAAAGGCATGCAACAACAAATCTCTCATAGCCCAGTGCTAGGTGTCAAGCCCTTTCCATTCCACATGTCTCTTCCAAACAACAACTGTTGCGCGGATTGCTTGAGGGGTCTATTAGGGAAGGGTAGTTGGTCTGATGGATTACATTTATATTATATATGTATATTTATTTTTATACTTTAAATACTTACATTTTTTTTTTTTACTGTAAATTGGTAGAGCACGTGGCCTTTTTTTTTTGTTTAAATTGGTAGAGCGCGTGGGACTATATTGTATCAATCGTATAGTGGGTGGTAAGCATGGCCGTTATTAGCCGATATGGATTCAATAGTGAGGGTATAGTGGTTGTAGAAAACAGTTGGGTGCACAACATGCGAAACGAAAGCTGGATGAAACATCGAACACAACTTTGCCTATAGAAACAGAGCAGCATAAACCTCGAGGAAAAGCAGGTCCTGACATTCTTGGAGTTAACATTGGCAAGAACAAAACAAGTGAAGATGCAGTTGCTGACTATATGGTACTATTTTTCGAATCATGGTTGGCCTATTTAATCAAGCATGTTTAATATTTAGCACATAGTGTTTGAACTTCTGTATTTTATTGGTTGGTTTATCAAGGATGAGAGATTAAAGGGATCCGTTTACTTTTAACTGTACTATTTAACATGGTAAGATATTAAATTTTATGTCTTTGGTAATATTTTTATATACCAGAAACGTCCTTTAGAGATAGTAGGTTTCTTTTGACTGAGTTGAGAGATTCCTATTTAGCATGCCTCTTAGTTCAGGTGGGATTCTATTCTTCCTGTTGTTTAATTGCACATTACAGAGCTTTTTTTACTAGCTTGACAACATATCTTTGGTATTTTAATCTGGTTTATCAAAGCCTATTTCCAGATTGTTTACTATTATGTATGATACCTTGTAATGGTTTCCAACCTACTTGGTTCTAGGAGCTATTTTTTTTTTTAACTAATTGTTTGTTTAATTGAAGCAAGTGTTAAAATTCTCTACTTTCCATTGTGTAGAATATTTCCACTTAGTATTTCAAGGGTTAAAATTCACTTAATATTTCCACTGTGTAGAATATTATACTACTTTACTTTCAAATGGCATATTGTTTATATATAGGTCGATGTAAATAAATAAAAAAATGTGTTTTTGGCTTGCAGGCTAGGTGGAGGTGGAGCTTGGAGCTCAGATTTTCATCTAATTAAAGGGTTTTAGGGTTGGAACAGTTCCATTCCTGAACTGTCATTCTTACATGCGGGAAGGTGGGTAGGCCCTAGTCCAAGTTTTTAAACCAGGGCTCTGATACCATGTGTAAGGATCTACTCAAACAGAGCCTTATAAAACAAAAATAATTGATTAAAGAAATGTTATCCTAACATTTTCACAATTTCATAACCAACATATAACCATTCAACTTAAATAAAATTTATGAACAGATCATAATAAGCTTATGTAACTACCACATAACACTACATATTCATGAGAAAACATAAATAAAAATACCTTTGTCTGATGCTAAATTCCTGATTTCTGGTTGTCCTCTATGTTGCTCTGCCCAAAACCGAATATTCCTCCCTGCTAGATAGGAACAGAGCCTGTTCGGCTCCCTAGCTCCAGGATTCCGTGAGGATTCCTGGCCCCTGAGCCCAAAACTCCCAACAACCTGGTGCCCCCTGTAACAGTTCACCCAACCTCCAAAACCATAAAATATCCCCCCAGAATATATAGAAAATACAATCCTCTTCTCCAATAATGCTCCTCTCCCCCCAATTTTTCATAATACCTCTTTCCGAATGCCTCTCCCCCTCATATCCTCCCCATCCACCGTCTCCTCCTTCATTTAATGCCACCCACCTTATCCCTCCATTTACTACCTTATCCCTCCATTGAATACCCTATCCCCTGTCATACGTAAAGTTTTATAATAAATAAATTACAGTTATTAAGCCTTTAATTCTTTACCCAAATCATTAAATGTGTTAAGTAATCAATTAATTAATTAATAAACATATAATAAACAATTAATAATTAATTAATATTATTAATAGTTAATCATTACTTAACTAATACACATTAGGACAGTTAATTATTTAATTAACTATTCTTGATAACCTTAAGCAACTATTTAAATAGGGTTGTTACAGTTACAATTTGAAACCCTCATATTTCATTTTCTCAAATGTGATATTCGACCCAATACAAGTTAACATTCTCCTTGAATTCAACTGTGCAAATTCGTTGTGCAACCAAGTGATGACAAGTGGTAAAACATATTTGAAGTAAGGAGAGACTCAGGATTTGGCATAGAGGAAGGAGATGGCTTGCTTGGATCAAATGAGACCTATTCTAATAAATAAATGCGCCTAAGTTTTGGTGACCAACGCCCTGTGCCAACATCCCACGTGCCAAGATAAATCAGACTAAAGGATAACAAGGTATCTCCTTCCTCAAGTCTTTTACCATACTCAAACTCGAATGGTTCCTAAGACACCTAGATGGAAGGATTTTGCCAATTTAATAAATCAACTATAAGGGAGCTCACTTAAACTACGCTCGGGTATCAATGCCAATTAGAGGCTCAAAAATTGTTTGCTTAACCCCCCATATCTTTAAATGGAATTTCCCAGACTCAACTTAACAACAGAGAAATTCCTCAATCAAACAACAAGACCTATTCCACCGTGTAAATCACTACTATGAATATGGTAAATCAAAACGATTTCTGATATATTAATTACTGACAGTGAAGAAGAAATACTCTTTCTGTACATACACACATACACCCATAGACACATACACACATACACACATACACACATACATACATACATACATACATACATACATACANATATATATATATATATATATATATATATATATATATATATATATATATATATATATATATATATATATATATATATTGTATTACAACATCCGAGTAGAATCCAAGAGATTTGTAGAAGGTAAGGATAGCAGAAGAAGAAATTCCATCCCCATAGTCTATTTCTTTATAAAAAAAATCATGTTGATTGTTGTCAGGTTTCGGGACCATCTTTTCTCATAGTCTCCTGATAATGTAGGGGTCAAATTACTCAGTTTCAGTAGCTCAAGGAAATAAATCTACAACAGATTGTCAGTTTAGATACATAAAGATCCCGAACAAAATCATATTAACACTGTCATAACATCCAACAACCATCAATCATTATATTATTCTTATGGGTAACCCAATTAATATTGATCAATAGAATTAACAAGGGGATTTAGCAAACGAAAAGACAACTAACAATAATTCCAATACTTAGTGAGATTTTTGAGTTGGAATTAATCTCCATAATTTATTTTCTTAAAAAAAAACATCAAGGAACTTATCAGTCGATATTCTGGATACACGTAGTTGCGATAATTTCTAAAACTCATTTACAAATTAAATATTTTTAAAAATACAATCTCAAAATAAAAATACCGTATTTGGAGAGATTGAATTCGAAGATGTTATTTTGCGACGACGCTCCTCCCGACCTCCCTCTTTCTAACCGTAGAGACGTCAATGGTACCTCCCAGCCAATGTTAGGAGTACTCTTCTACCCCCTTAGCCCCCTCAAGTTGCAAAGGGGCCACACAGACACACAACCATAAATTCTCTAGCTCCCAACTTGCCTCGCAAAGTAGAGCCACCACTCTCTCTCTCTCAAGCTAGGTATCTCAACTATGACAAGTAAAACCAGTCAAAATTTATGCAACATAACCTTACCCATAACCAATGTGATCCATTTTCCCTTTTTACCATTTGCTTTATAAGAGTTTCCTTAATGACACCTTGCCACTTGCACATTTAATTCACTTTTTAAATAATTAATTAAGAATTATTTCCCCCATACGCTTGTCACCCTTTCCCTTAGTTGCACAAATAAATCTACAATTTATTTTAATAAAAGTCAATTTCCCTGACCCATCCTAAAAGTGCTTCTAAAATCACTCCTAATTGTCTCTTTATTCCCCTTATTTCCAATTAATCACTGACGCCTTACTAAATCTGAGTTGAGTTAAAATAGGATTCTCTTTTAGTTAGACTAGTGTTAACTAGACTCTAGATTCCTTTCTATGCATACAAATTCTCTCCTCTATGTTTCTTTCTTATTTTAAAAACCACCCTTTTAATAATTTATTACAACTATGTTTCTTAAATCAAATCATTAGGATTATTTCAATTTACTTAACTCTCGAAATTATTTACCTTATTCCCCTTTTGCTTTAGTTACTAATTTAAGTTTATCCTCTTTACAAAACTTATGATTAGGACTAATTAAATTTTATTTGCAAAGGATAATTCTTATAAGGATTTATAATTAATAATTTCAATCTTTAATTAATTAATTAATTGATCTGACAATGCTCACGATTTTAATTATTCGCTCAGTGTTTTCTAGGCCACCTAGATTCATTGACTCACATTTTATGTACGCGACGTGCCCTTCAAGATGCACTCTGTGATCCATGGGTTCCACTCCCGTTTGACTGGTTTTGGTAGTTGTCCAATCCTTGGAGTTGTCACTCCATTCGAGTGACCTTGTGAGAGACTAAGGGATTCTAACGAATAAGGACCCTGCCTTATTGTGCACCCCTTAGAAATCTTCGTGAGATATTGTCTTAGTCTTCCCTCACAATGTCATGGACCTATCGAACTAGGTAATCATTCACCTAGAATTTTAGCCATGAAGTGAGTGCTAGTAGGTTGTGACATGGACATTGCCACACCTCTCCCTCAATGTTTGGTCTATGTGCATGGCCCCTTTACTCCTTATGTGAGTCTGATTAGAAAGCATTTGTTAGCCTGCATTCATTAACAAAACACTATCAATGATCCATATACAACATCATAATATAATCGATCATATGTCACATATGCATAAATGAAATACTCAAACTAATACAATCCACTCCCTGACTCAATCTAGAGTCTAAGGAAGTCCATTGATGTCCTTGACATCCATAATCCATCAAGTGTCCTGCATGCTCATGCAAACTCGTCAATAGCATATGCCAACACACATATATCAAATAACATAAAATCATAATCCATCAACATCATCAAAAAATCCATAAGAGAAACCATAACCATGTACTATAACCGGATCACTTGCATGCAAGTGTCCTCAAAGAATAATTCAATAACATGTGCTCGCAAGAGAGGGATGTTACATACACCCTCTTGTTTTAAGTTTCATCCCGAATTTGTATAGTATATAAAATGTAGTAAATAAATCATCTGACAATATCTATATTTATAAACTATCAAATAAATGTGGAAATTGATAGCGCATATCATATGCGTCCTCCTAGGTAGCTGAGTGTGTAATATAATTGTTCCACTAGACCTTGACCTGATCCACTGTTCGACACCGTAGCTTTTGAATGCGATGGTCCAGAATGTAGATTCAATCTGCCACGAGTGCACCCTCGTCTGACACCTACAAGGAACTCATGTCAATCACATGTGTAGGATCGCTAACATAATATCGCAAAACAGATACATGAAAACATCGTGCATATGCCTCAAAGAATCAGGCAAGGCTAGTTGATAGGCCACGGGTCCTTTCTTTTCCACAACCTAGAAAGGTCCCACAAACCTAGAAGAGAGTTTAGCACCCTTTCCAAACTTAATCGAACTCTTGTGAGGTTTCCCCTGCAATAAAACTTGGTCGCCAACTTCATAATGGAGGTCAATGCAATGGGCATCGTCATAATTTTTCTGCTGATCTTGCGCTTCTTTAATCCTTTGTCTTATCGATTTCATTTATCCTTCCCTTTCTTGGATCACTTCTTTTCCTACAAGGATCCTATCCTCAAGTTGGTCCCCACTCAATGGCATCCGACACAGTCACCCATAAAGAAATCAAATGGTGTCATCTTAATGGTACCTTGATAGTTGTTGTTGTACACAAAATCTACCAGTGGAAAGAACTCTTCCCAATGCTTTTGTTGGTCGATCACGTACATACAGAACATATCTTCCAAAACTTGGTTCGTTCTTTCTATCTTCCCATCTATCTCAGGGTGATATGTCATACTAAAGTTCAGTTTTGTTCCTAAGGCTGCTTGGAAACTAGTCCAAAAACGTCATGTAAACATCGATCCTCTGTCAGATATGATTCTTTTTGGCATGACATGTAATCTTAAAATCTTGTTTATAAAAAATATAGCTATTTCTGGTGCATGGTATGTCGTACACACATGAGTAAAATGTGATCTCTTCACCAAAGTGTCAACTACCATGAAAATCGAGTCGTGCCTCCTTTCCATCAGTGACAACCCAACAATAAAGTTCATTGAAATGAACTCCCATTTCTATTCCAGAATATTGTGTGGTTGTAGTAATCCTGTTGGATGTCTATGTCTATCCTTCACTTGCTAACATTCTAGACATCACGACACATAACTAACTATGTTTCCTTTATTCCTCTCCAGAAGAATAAGGGATTAAGGTTTTCCCTCATCTTTGTGACTCCTAGATGAGCCATGTACACTACTCTATGATATTCATTTAGGATCAAAATTCTCAATTCGTTGTTAGGCAATATGTAAATCTTGTTATTATACCTCATTATTCTGTCATTTTCCAATGTATAACCTTCAAACTTTGGTACCATCATGGTGTCTTGTCCGATAATTTCCCTAACTTCCTTGTACCAGTCATCATCGATCTGTATAGTTAGAATATTTTCTTGAAGATTCATCTGAAGGGGTGTCATCGAGAATATCTGTGGTCTCCGAATCAACACAGTTTCCAGTCTGTTCACTAATCATTTTATGTAAGTAATCTAAAAATCGTATTCGCTAAGAAATTATGACCAACGTCTTTCTCGAGCATTCAATTCACTTTGCGTAAAAATGTGCAGTAATCCAAAATGTTTTGTTTTTAGTTCAAATTTCCATCCAATCAGATAGTGTCTCCGCACTCTCAAGGCATACACAATGGCTGATAACTCCAAATCATGTGTTGTGTATATTTCCTCATGATTTCTTAATTTCCTTGAGATGTCAGCTATCACTTGATCATCTTGCATCAAGACTCTGCCTAAGCCTTGCTTGGATTCATCTATGCATACTAAGAATTTATTGTCCATGTCAAGAACTTTTAGTATCAGTGCGATTTTCAACATCCCCTTGAGCCTTTGAAATGCTTCCACGCACTTCTCGGTCCATACAAACTTCTTGTTTTTCTTCTTCAATTCTGTGATCAGATTTTCTATCTTCGAAAAACCTTCGATGAATTGTCGGTAATATATGGCTAAACCCATATAGCAGCATACTTCTGATACATTTGTTGGCATAGGCCATTCCATAATAATCTCTACCTTTGCTGGATCCATAATGATTTCTTCACCAGAGATAACATGCCCTAAGTAATGAATCCTTGATTGGTAAAAAGAGCATTTTGACAGTTTCCCATATAATTTGTTTTCTCGTAAACACTGTAGCACTAAGTGCAAATGTTCATGATGTTCTTTTGGCGTTTGAGAATATATCAACATGTCATCGATGAATACTTGAGAAAACTGTTTCAAGTATTCGTGGAACACCCCATTCATCAAGCTCATGAATACCCCCAGGGCATTTTTCAGTCCAAACGGTAAAAAGGTAAACTTGTAATGTATGAACCTCATCTTGAATATGGTTTTAGGAATATATTCCTATTTAATTTGTAACTGGTGATCACCTAATCTCAATTCAATCTTTGAAAACATCGTCACGCTTTTCATTTGATCAAACAAATCCTCTATTCTTGGCAATAGATACTGGTTCTTGATCGTTTCCTTGTTCAATTGACGACAGTGAATACAGAGTCTCCACAACCCATTCTTATTTTTAATGAAAATTATAGGCACACCCCAAGGTAACACACTTGGATGTATGAGTCCTAGGTCCAACAACTCCTTCAGTTGCATTTTCAACTCCTGTAACTCAGGTGTCGACATGAGATAAGGCATTCTTGCTATCGGTTCCATCCTAGGTTTCAATTCAATGGTAAAATCCAACTCTCTTTCAGGCAACAAGCCTAGAAACTCTTCTGGGAACATAATCAACAAACTCTCGTACTACCATAAGGTTTTCTAATCCTTTTGCCTTACCTTTTTCATTTAGCACAAATATTTCATATAGCTTGCATCCCTTGTGCATGTTGTTCTGTAGTTGTAGGGAAGAAATGAACCTCAAGGATAATCCCTAGTTTCTTCCTACAATCATTCTTCTCTGTCCCTCGTCATCGTTCAAACTCAATCATTTCGTCTTACAGTTGATTATCGCATCATACGATTCCAACCAATCCATACCAATCATGATGTCATAAGATCCTAATATCGTGACGTACAGGTTGGACTTTGTTACAAAATATCCCAAGTTAATGCACAAGTCTGTAACCTTTTCTCTAACCTTTTGTTTGGCACCCGAAGCCATTTATATGTACCTAAACTTGTCCTGCTTGACTTCCTTTACCTTAATTATTTTTAGCACTGTAATAGAAACAAAGATCTTTGTAGCACCTAGATCTATCAAAATACTAAAACTTTGGTCGGCGGTGGTACCAGATGTTTGGAGCACAGTGGAATGGTGCTCAGCTTGCCGATTATTCACCGCTACATGAATCTCATGGGCCTTTCCCAAATCCCCAACTGTAGTGTGTCTGACTGACCCAAGTGCTCTGGCCCTCAAAACCGGACATCGTCACGGGTAATGTGGCTCTCCACATGTCCAAAATCCAGTATTCATTCCAGTACTCTTGGTCCGCGAGGTAGAATTTGTTGGCCTACCATCCTGAGCTCTTGGTTTGTTTTATTGAACATGCCTAAACTTTCATTGTTGTGGATGACATTGTTGTTGATGCGATGGTCCTCTCCTGAGGAGTCGATCATCGTGGTGTCTTGAACGTGGATCCTCTTGACGGATCTCGATACCCTGATGTATGTTTGGATGGTGTCTGATGTTGATGCACACCTATCATCATCTTCCCAGTAGGTCTTGTAGGAGTCTTGAACTGACCCCCACTAGTCATCTCTTCCTCTTCTATGAGGGCCTTCTGGATTGCATTGTACAACATCTATGGAATTAGGATCCTCACCTTCACACAAATGTTGAAGTTAAGGCCAAACAAAATTTTTTTGACCTTTAGCTTCTCCATGTTTAGGTGTGGAGCATACCTAAGTAGCTTCATGAATTGTGCCTCATACTCCGGCACCGTACGACCACCCTTTTGTAAGGCGTTGAACTCATTGAGCTGGCGCTCAATGAATTCCTCTGATAAATACCTCTCTCATAATTTCTCCTCTAACAGTTCTGAAGAGACGTCTTCGATGGCCATGTTTAGCTGAGACATAAGCATCTTCCACCATAGAAGAGAACTTCCATTCAACTCAAATACCTTCATGTGAACTTTCATGTTGGAGGTGTAGTCATGAAGTGAAAAGCACATCGCCATTTTCTCCAACCATGCTTCAGCGACTGAGCCTTTTGTGTCACCCATGAACTCAAGAAAGTTAACCTTCTCGAGTTCTTTTTGAATGCTATCAGTACCAAGTGGGGTGCACTATGAACCCTCATTGGGTATAGGTGCCCTGGCCTCATCTCTATCTAGTCGGTTAATCAAGGCCTCTGACATCCTATGAAAGAACCTCATCAACCCAACCACATCCCCCACAACAATCTGCTCCTTCCCAATGAATTTCTCTTCTCCTTGGGGTTTATATGCCTCTGACATGGATGCTATTGGAGGCATCATGCCTCTGCCCCTAACACCACATCGCCTACCTCCATGAAATACTCTAACCATGATTACCTACATGGAGAAATTTAAGTTTTAATTAGTGACAAGTTAATAATCAAGTGTTTAATACAGTGGAAGGTGTAATGATCCCAAGTCATGGGGTTGAACCTCGCTCCGATATCATATATAACAACCCCTTCGTTACCACAACAATTAGCGATGTATAAAAGGTAAATGTTTTTTTTTTCATTAGGATATTAAACTCATTACAACATAATAAGTAACATCACAAGTGATACATAATCGTAACTAAAACGACATATAAGTAATTCATTAACATAATTAAAAGTGACACAAATCAACACATAAACAACTCAATTAATGCATCATCATAATTAATAGCCACACTTAATCAACACATCATCATAATAAATAACGACACAATCAACACATCATGATTGAATGAAGTAATATACAAATAATGATCAAGCATGTCACTGATCATTAAAGGTATTGTTAGGTAGAAATATTGTTGTTTAATTCCGTTGTAGTATTTTCCCAACTATTTAATTTGTCAATCCGAGGTTCGTAGGCTTACGAAGCACACACACTATATATGCAGGACTGAAGTAGAAGTAATCTAATCTAAATTGCTGAAATGAAATTAATCTAGGAAAGCATTGAAAGACTAACTAGGAAAGAAGGAAATTAATCTAGGAAAGCAATACAACATGTAAAGAGTTGAATAACAAAATACATATGTGAGCTCACACAATAAATCAATCTCAAATTATATTACAAGAGTCAAATGACAAAGCATGGAACAATGAAATAATCAAAGCTAAGAATCCCCTTCTCCCAATTACAAGACTAAATTATGAATTACATGATCTCTAACTCCCCAAGCTAATCCCCCAATTATGAATGATATGATTTTTTCCTCATGAAGAGAGAACACTCTCTTATATACATGAGAGTCTTGAAGAGTGTCATAATAACAGATCCACTATTCTCTCAACCATTCTCAACTACTTTCCCATTATTAGAAGATATGATTCCTTCAAATCCTCCACACATCTCTCACATATCTTAGATAGGATATGCCATCCAAATCTTCTATGATCTGCTCCTTTGAATATGCTTGAATGATTGTCCCAAATATTCTTCAAATGTTCAAAGCTTGAAGATGAAATTCGAATTTGAGGCTAAGTGGTAATATTTGACTTTGTTGAAATATTCACATATGCCTGCACACATCATGAAACTCATCCAACCTTGATATGTAATGAAAATATGTTATTTTTCTAATATTTAATCACAAATTCACTTATAATAGTAAAATGAATAAAGTGGAAAATAATAAGTTGAAACCCAAGTGTATTTATGGAAATGGTATAATGGAAGGTTAATGGGACGATGAAATGTAAGGAATGGTGAAGGAAAAAGAGGATACAAATGTGACATTTCTGAGGCCCAACAGGTACTACCTGCCCAACCTACCCTGCAAGTTTAGTACCTTCGAGACACATAAGCAATGCTCAAGTCCATGATTCATTCGATTGATTTTGAACATTTAAGGTCTCAATACTGACAAATGTTTTGAGAAACAAGTAGGTGTCTAAGTCCCATAGTCAAACACATATCATCATTATTCTAATTGCGCAAGAGAATATAAATACTCAATCAATCATAGGTCAAAATTATTCCAAGGCACTAGAGTAATCAACATTATTTTCAATGGGGCAAGAGTATATAATTACTTAATCAATCATATGTCAACATTATTCCAATGGTGCAAGAGTAATCAACTTTATTTTAAACTGCGCAAGAGATTGTAAATACTTAATCAATCATATATCAACATTATTCTAATGGTGCAAGAGTAATCAACTTTATTTTAAATGGCACATGAGATTATAAATACTTAATCAATCATATATCAACATTATTCTAATGGCGCAAGAGTAATAAACTTTATTTTGAATGGCGCAAGAGAATATAAATACTTAATCAATCATATATCAACATTATTCTAATGGCACAAGAGTAGTCAACTTTATTTAAAATGGCGCAAGAGAATGTAAATTCTTAATCAATCATATATCAACATTATTCTAATGGCACAAGAATAATCAACTTTATTTTAAATGGTGGAAGAGAATATAAATACTTAATCAATCATATACCAACATTATTCTATTGGCGCAAGAGTAATCAACTTTATTTAAAATGGCACAAGGGAATAAAAATACTTAATCAATCATATATCAACATTATTCTAATGGTGCAAGAGTAATCAACTTTATTTAAAATGGCGCAAGAGAATATAAATACTTAATCAATCATATGTCAACATTAATCATGGTGCAGTAGGATATTCTACTACATTAGAGATCAATATTTTTAACATGACAATAACTCATTGGGTGGTTTTAAGGGAGGTCAAATCATGTTCAGAAAATGTCCCACCCATAAGGGAAGTTTGGGGTGATGGAACAACAAGTAGTCCATTGTCATTTAAGAAACTTTGTATCTATTTTCTAAGATAAGATATCCAACTTGAAGGAGATATTTTACATACATCCAACTAAAGTTTAGGGGCAGGTATGACATGAATGAACAAGGACTTGGTTGAATTCGGTTTCACTTATCAAATCATCAGAACTTTTCTAAGAGGATCTTTCAAATTTGGCCGAGTCATAAAACATACAAAACTAAATTTGACAAGAAAGGTGCACGTCTTGGTTTACGACATGTCAAATTAGGGTGTAAATCATAAGACGAGAGATTCAAGAAAGCAAGGGAATACCTTTATTCCTTTAAGTATTTACTCAAAACAAGGTGTACTCAGTGGGAGGGGGAGGTTTTCAAATTCATATTGTCCATAAATTAAACAATACTTTTACTGAACAAAGATATAGGATTTTGTGTGATAGGCATAAGATATGCTTCAAGAACTTGATATTTCAATTGTGAGGGGATTTCTCAACACAGGTTAAGGTCTGAATTTGCACTGACATCAAGCACACTTCATCCCTAACAACGTAACAAGATTTTCATTTTAGTGGCAGTGACACCAACCACACCTCAAAACCTGACAAGTCATTTTTACAACATCCTATTGTAATGAGGGTTCCATGCTACAAATATAAGATATATATAAAAATAGCATAAACTTTGAAAACCCTAACCTTTCATTTGTGTTTCAATTCAAAACCCTCATATTTCATTTGCTCAAATGCGATATTTGGTCCCAATACAAGTTAACATTCACCTTGAATTCAACTATACAAATTCCCTGTGTAACCCAATGATGATAAGGTGATAAAACATATTCAAAGTAAGGACAGATTCTAGATTTAGCATTGAGGAAGGATATGGCTCGCTCAGATCAAACAAGATCTATTCTAATAAAAAAATGCATGCAAGGTTTGGTGACCAATTTCCTTTGCAATACACCCACACGCTAAGAAAAATTAGACTGAAGGGTAACGATGTATCACCTCCCTCAAGTCTTTTACCAGACTCAAACTTGAATGGTTCCTAGGATGTCTAGATGGAAGGAATTATCCAATTTAATCAATCGACTAGAAGGGAGATCACTTAAACTCTTCTCGGGTCTCAACGCCAATTAGAGGCTCGAAAATCGTTTGCTTAACCCCCCATATCTTTAAATGGCATTTCCTAGACTTAACTTAACAACAAAGAAATTACTCAATCACACAAAAATACCTATTCCACTGTGTACATCACTACTATGCAACTGGTAAATCAAAATGATTTTTGATATATTAATTAATGGTTGCGAAGAAGAAATACTCTTGTTGTACATACACATATATATTGTATTGCAACATCCGAGTAGAATCCAAGAGATTTGTGGAAGGTAAGGATAGGAAAAGAATAAATTCCATCCCCATGGTCTATTTCTTTAAAAAAAAATCACATTGATTGTTGTCAAGTTTCAGTACCATCCTTTATCATAGTCTCATGACAATGCAGGGGTCAAATTACTCAGTTTCAGTAGCTCAAGGAAATAGATCTACAACAGATTGACAGTTTAGAATAAAAAAATATCCCGAATAGAAACAGATTAACACTGTCATAGCATGGGTAACCCGGTTAACAACAATCAATAGAATTAACAAGGGCATTTAGAAAATGAAAGGACAACTAGCAAGAATTCTAATACTTAGTGAGAGTTTTGAGTTGACTTTAATCTCCAAAAATTATTTTCTTAAAAAAAACATCAAAGAACTTATCAATCGATATTATGAATACACATAGTTGCAAAAATTGCTAAAACCCATTCATAAATTAAATCTTTTTACAAATACAACGTCAAATAAAACAAATATCGTATCTAGCGAGATGGAATTTGAAGACATTCTTCTGCGGTGATGCTCCTCTCGACCTCCTGCTTGGCAATCGTAGAGACATCACCGGTACCTCCCATCCAACGCTAGGGTTACTCTTTTTCCCACTTATCCCCCTGAGCCATAAATGCGTGACACACACACACAACTAGAAATCCTCTAGCTCCCAACTTGCCTCGCAAGGTAGAGCCACCATTCTCTCTCTCTCAAGCTAGGTATCCCAACTCTCACAAGTAAAACCAGTCAAAATTTATGTAGCATAACATTACCCATAACCAGTGTGATACATTTTCCCTTTTTCCCATATTCTTTATAGGAGTTTCCTTAATGACACCTTGCCACTTGCACATTTAATTCACTTTTTGAATAATGAATTAAGAATTATTTCCCCCATATCACCCTTTCCCTTAGCTGCATAAGTAAATCCACAATTTATTTTATAAAAGTCAATTTCCCTCACCCATCTTAAAAGCGCTCCTAAAATCACTCCTAGTTGTCTATTTAGTCCCCTTATTTTCAATTAATGACCGATGCTTTACTAAATTTAAGTTGAGTTAAAATAGGATTTTGTTTTAGTTAGATTAGTGTTAACTAGACTCTAGATTCCTTTCTATGTGTACACATTATCTCCTCTATGTTTCTTTCTTATTTTAAAAACTCCCCTTTTAATAATTTATTACAACTATGTGCCTTAAATAAAATCATTTGGATTATTTCAATTTACTTAACTCTTTAAATTATTTACCTTGTTCCCCTTTTTCTTTAGTTATTAGTTTCAGTTTAGCCTCTTTACAAAACTTATGCTTAGGCTTAATTACATTTTATTTGCAAAGGATTAACTCTTATAGGGATTTATAATTAATAATTTAAATCCTTAATTAATTAATTAATTAATTGATCTGACAATGCTCAGTATTTTATAAGGTTCAATATTCTCTTAGGGTTTTCTAGGCCACCTAGATTCATTGAGTCAAATTTTATTTATGCGACGTTCCCTTCAAGAAGCACTCTGTGCTCCCAGGGTGCCACTCACCTTTGACTAGTTTTGGTAGTTTTCCAACCCCTGGAGTCAGGACTCCATTTGGGTGACCTTGCGAGAGACTAAGGGATTCTAAGGAATAAGTACCCTACCTTATTGCGTGCCACTTAAAAATATTCATGAGCAACTATCTCAGTCTTCCCTCACGACAGCGTGGAACTCTCGAACTAGGTAATCGTTAACCTACAATTCGAGCCACGACGAGAGTGTTAGTAGGTTGTAACATGGACACTGCCATGCCTCTCCCTCAATGTCTGGTCTATGTGCATGCCCCCTTTACTCCTTATGTGAGTCTAATTATCAAGCATTCGTCAGCCTTCATTCATTAACAAAACATTGTCAATGATCCATATACAACATCATAATATAATCGATCATATGTCACATATGCATAAATGAAATACTCAAACCAATACAATCCACTCCTTGACTCAATCCAGAGTCCAAGGAGGTCCATTAATTCCCTCGGCATCCACAATCCATCAAGTGTCCTGCATACTCAGGGAAACTCATAAATAACATCTGTTAACATGCATATATCAAATAACATAAAATCATAATACATCAACATCATCACAAAATCCATAAGCAAAACCATAACCATGTACTATAAATAGATCACTTGCATGCAAGTGTCCTCAAATAATAAGTCGATAACATATGCTTGCAAGAGCGGGATGTTACACAACGTGTGCTTACTTTAAACGCCTCAGTTGTAGAATTCCCGTGTGATTGCTAACAATTTATTGAACAATCCATATTTTTTAATTTTAGAATATGTTGCTTCCTTAATTGTAATATGGGAAATTCTTTTATTTTGTTAGGATTTAATTCAAGAATGAAATTAGGGGATATAACCATATCTTGAATTCTTAAGTATCTCTGCAATTATTTACTTCCCTTTCTTTAAAGTTTAACCGTCGTTGAATTCTTTTTCATTGCCTGTGATTTTAATTTGAATTTATCAGAATTTAGTTATGCTTCAAGGGTCGGATTAGGTGTCAGATCCAGGGTTAGATTAGGTTCCATATGGAAATATCTCTCTTGAAAATAATAGTGTTATTGAACCTGTTCTTGTTTGGTTTTCCCATTTCCAATTCATTTTTTTTGTTTCATTTTCCTCGTTTTAAAATGGTGGTAACATTCGTAGAGTTAACACCAAGAAGGGTGAGTTTTGTAATTGTTTGATTGGCTTGGAATATAAATGTTCACTCACCTCTTACCTGTCGCTACCACTTCTTGACAGAACCTGCATCACAATTTATTGTCTCTTCCTCTAAGGCTATACAATTAATAAAAATCATTTTTGTTGCACTTGAAATTAATTTAAATTATCAGAAATTAGTGTTGAATCTAGGACAAGATTAATTGTCGTATTGAGGGTCAGATTAAGGTTTGGATTGAGGGCTAGATTAAGGTCAAGAATGGATGTTGGATTGTTCTGCACACCAGATCAAGGGTTGGGATAAATTTGGGAGCTCCTTCTTTTGTTCCTTTACTATGGAGATGTAATTTAACATCTAATTATCTTTTAATTGTTAAACATAAGATTGGCTTTCCCTTAACTCTTTTAATGAATTTTTAAGATAGCATTTGCATTTTTATATATGGTTTGAAACAAGATTTGGTCTTCCTTAATACCTTTGAATGGAATTGTAAGTTGACATTGGATTCTTATATTATTTTTCGGTCTTCCTTTAGTTCTTTTAATTGGATTTATAAGTCAACATTGGGTTCTTTATTTTTATTGTTTAAATAAAAATTGATTTTCTTTAACTATCCTTATATATGGATATGCAAGATAGCATATAAATTATCTTATCTAATTCTTAATTATGGGTTTGAACTTCTTATAGTTCTTTGCAATGGAAACTTAAGGTAGTCTTGGAATCTTTCCATATTGCTTGTTATGAATGAACCTCTTAGCTCTTTTAAAATGGATATGCAAGAAGTAGACTTCTTATTAATTGCTAATTATAATTGATTTTTATTAGTTTTATAAATTGGATACATAATGTAAAGTAGCATCTAAATTTAATGTATTTCTTAAGAAGAATGATCGTCTTGTGGTTTCTTATAAATGAATATATAATTTTAGCCTTTAAATTCCTGATATATTCTTAGAAGATATTCCTTAATATGAAGATGCATAGTTGATTTACATGAGACTAAGATTTTACTTATGCTCTTTGGGTTATTATTCTTTATGTAATAGCCTCTTACTCATTTACACTCAATTGTTGCTTGAAGATTGATAAGTATAGTACAATATCTTGTTGCACCATGAAGAATTGATGATTAAGTATGGTTGATAAATCTAGTTGATTTGCGGTTATGATTGGATTAATTGGATTTAGATACCTCCTTGTTCCTCGTAACAACCTTGTTCCTTGTACAATATCATGTTGCACCATGAAGAATTGTAATTAAGTATGGTTGATAAATCTAGCCGATTTCAATTATGATTGGATTGAATAATAGTGATGGTGCTTTCAGTTGATTAGGATGAGTTTGATTTAGTGGTTGTTAACTTATGTTGTGATGCATGTCACATGTCTTAAATTTGTTTGTTTCAAAAAAATAAATTATTTACCTCTTTTTGTATTCACTAATTGTTATCGTAACGGAGGGGTTGTTACATAAATATATAACATGGTAGTGTCAAGAACATTTGATATATAGAATGATCTATTTGTATTAAATTAGAGTATATTTGATATGTCATTGGTTAATTATAGGGTTATAATGAATTTCAAAATATATTATTGTATTATTGTACAATTTTTTAAAGGAAATCATATGTTGGGCACATGCCAAGTTTTGCAGGAAAAACAACGCGTGTAAGGAAGAAGCACATGTAGGAAAAGAAACATGTGTAAGGAAGACACGCATGTAGGAAAAACAACATTTTTAAGGTAGACGTGCATGTAGGAAAAGAAACATGTGTAAGGAAGACACACATGTAGAAAAAACAACATGTGAAAGACAGACGTGCATGAAGAAGAGGAAAGCATGTGAGGTGCGCATGCAAGGAGACCTAGCCATGATAGGTTTAGGGATTTGGTAAGAATATGTAATGGATATTAAGACAATAACATGTATAAATAGTTACCTAGTGTTATCGGACAAATCGGTAGGTGCGGACACTAATAGATCTCCCTAGATCCACCTGGATCTAGAACAAAACAAGACAGGAAACGACTCTTTCCCTAAGTTGTGACCATTGAATCTACTAATAAGAAGGAATAAGTGACATACCTTTATATCGCTTCCTTAGGTATCTGTGGTTCTCGCTTCACTCCAGTACTCTTGTGAAGTCAAGTCCAAGACAACACAAACCAACCAAAGTGAAGATAGCAAAGTATATTCAATGTCAACCTGTGCATATGATCAAGGAATTACACAATAAAGTAAGAGTGACTTTATGGGAAAGGGACATGCCAATGTATCATATTGATTGAAAGTAGAAGGTACAACCTGATCGCCTTGATGTTTCCAACTTTCTTTCAGTGACCATTGGTTCCAACACACACTTTCTCTGCACTTGCATGAAGAAGATCCAAAACCTCTTGATAGGCCATATAGAGCCTTCAAGCTTCTGTCCAAGCAGGGTTCTTCACACAATTTTTTCACCAATTATTCATTCGATATTGCTTAACCTTTTCCATGAGAAACCTTTCAATATATATGAGAAGGTGATATGGTTACATGGATGAGGATGATCCCACCAAATCTGAGAAGTCAATAGAATGACAACCATACGAATGCCACCTCATTTTCTAGAAGATCCCCTTCTATAACCTTCGTGACCTCTTCTTCTTTCCAAGCTTAAAAATAGGTTTTCACCCTATATATGGAGAAAACTGTGAGAATTTCACACCCTAAGTGTAGGTGGCCTGCGAGAATGAAGGATTATCGCACCCTATACCATAGGTAGCCTGCGAACTCATCTTAAAAATATGTTTTTGGAAGAAGATAAGAGCCACTCTTCTCAGACAAAAAGTCCTTGTTGGGAGCTTGAATACATCATTGTTGAAACATCACTAGAGTAACCAAAATCATGTGTAAAAAAATTCCCCCCAAAGTATGAGGCTGAAATCTATGACAGCCAAAATACTTTGTAAACTGTGTGTGTGTGTGTGTGTCAGAAACCAGGAGCACACCTAATCGGAAACCTACAAACAACCAAGCATCTACAGAATATAATACCAATTCTGAGGTAGGAATTCCCATACTCAGATCACAAATGAATGAAATCATAAATTTAGGTCATGGCCACCAATTATACATCGTGGATCCATGTCGCTGAAATGCTACATAGCCACCAGGAATAGATTGTGGATCTATGCGAAAAGACTTGAATTCAGATGACATAGCCACATGACATACAAAGTAGATCTATGTGCCGAAACAAATTATACATAATCCATCGCGGCCTAGATCAAAAAGATGAGACCTAGGGTCTTCAATCCCATCACCTAAAAGTACGAATCTAACCATGCGATTACATGTGCTGAAGTCGAACATGGAAGAAATCAATTGATTACCAGTCATTGATGAAAATCGTTAACAAGAGTGAGGGAAATCACCATTGATGCCGATGACTCTCAAGGTACCAAAGAAAAATTCGAACGAATGTGAGTACATGAGTTGAAGTCGAGCATTCGACAAAATCTCTCGATCAGGGATCAATGATGTGAACCCTTGTCGAAAGCGAAGAAACCTGTCATTAAGGCATGCAATTTCTAAGGTACTAAATGATTTCTAAGTCTTGTTTCCAGATAATGAGTTGAAGTCGATGGAACAAGACTCATCACAGGAGGGCCTTGATGTATACGCCATCAATGACACGAAATAAGTAACATATTTTGAGGGTGAAACAAAGTATGAATATAGGTTGAAACAGACACAGGGAAGGCTAACATAGTAAGAATGGACAACTGTAGATGGCCGACTCAATAGAGGGCTCGTGTGAACTTCTCTTGAACATATGAATGACATGACCAAGGACTTGGAAACATTGACTCAAAGACAACCCAAGATATGACCTTGTAGCAAGTCGAACGAGAGACAAATGGATTTCCCAGCCCAGAGTCAAATGACGAATAGGGGGTGTCATGTTCAAGAGTGACACTTACTTCCGTTAATATGAATATGAAAACACATCCCTTTCCCAAAATTTCCCCCACCATTTCTGGTGAGTACCTCTTTATTTTTACGCAAGCTTGAGGAGGATAACATATGCTTGTTGATGTAAGCTCATCCTTTGGATGAGTCCCTCGAAGTATGTTTAACGAACCCTAGGAAGGAGTGGTTCGATCCCGTTATGGGTCTGTTGATGTTTGTTTAACAAGTCCAAGGATAGAAAACTTGGGGGTTTTTCATGTTTTGAGAGTCTGAAAAAAACTTAAAGAGAACTCTCTTAGTTCCTTTTTCATAAAAGAGTTCGACAAGACCGAAAAAGTGATAAACTATCACCCATCGAACATTTTGTTTATATAATTTTACGAGCATGAAAAGAACAAGGTTGCTCGGCCATATTTTTGTTTTAATGGAGCATGAAAAGAGCTTAAAGGATACTCCTTTGTGTTTGTCGTTTTCGTGTTACCATGACGAGTACGAAAAGACGAGAACATTATACTCGGTTACATTCTCATGTATTTTCGAGCGCGAGAACTAACAAAGGATGAGCTCGAGGTTTTTCTAAAAACCCTAAAAATCAGTCGTACATGTGACAAAAAGAAAAAAAAACACCCGTACTCCTTCGTTCAGACATCAAAGTTGTTGTATCTCCAAAAACCACACTCATAGGACTATTAGGGCATTAGGTTTTATAGAAAAAATTATATAAAAAATCAACAAAAATGGTAAAAAATGAATAAATATGGGTAAAAAGGGCTTTCACCATTTCATTGTGATTTTGCCAGAAACTTTGCCCAATACACCTCATTTTCTCCTGAATTACTTTGCTCGATCACGAGAATCACAAGAGAACATTTGGCAAACCATCTCCACCAACGAGATAAGCTCTTCATCTCTCACCTTTTCCATGGTTTATTTTTAGTTTTTATTGACAATTTTCAGGGTTTTAGGTCCATTTTAGGGCCATAACTCGCGTCCGAGCATTCTCGCAGGCTGGCCATGCGGGACTTGTGAGAATCTAGGATTCTTGCAAGTGGCCTTTGTTTGCATGTTTTACAGATAGTGTGTGCTTGTCATTGATGGAAAGAACAGTGTGTGCATCGATGGAAAAACAGGAACAACATAAGCTAAGGAGGATTAGTGCAGAGTTGCACGCAATGCGTAGGTGTGCACCAGGGACGAGGTTAACTCAATGCCAAAGCTCAAGAGAGATAGCGTACTCAGGATCTCAGGCGGATCAAAGGTCGAGGCCTTTGACACTTAGAAATTTTTCTAAGTAAGGGGGATGCGTAAGCTCGGGCAGAGAAGTGACATTGATCGTTGGATGCCATTCAAAATTCCCGATGACCGTCAGATCTGAATCCAGACAGGAGGAGTGAAAAGATGGAGGACATATCTCTGACGTTTGATCTGAGCATAGGGTCTAACCATCATTGGATCAGGAAGAACCTAGACGTTCTTTAAAGTGCAAGATCGAAGCGGTGGTCCAACTCCATTTCAGAGTTTTTTATATCGGAGTTTCGGATACTAGAAGTTGGAGTGTCGAAACACTTTGTAACAAGAATGCCGAAATCACAATATGTGAAATTGTGATATGATCTAAGCCATTGAATCAAGATCAGATCTGGACCATCGAATCATAGGACACGTGGCGAAATATCGTCATGTCGCTGACTGGAAAGTCAAAGGAACGGGGTTCCCTAACCTCTCAAATTCGCAATATGCGAAATCGCGAAACTATCTTAGCCATCAGATCGAGGTTTGTTCTGGACTATTGATCCAGCTCCATCTTGGAGTCTCTCTTGTCACGACTTGGAGTGATGATAACCTCCATCTAAGAAAAAATGAGATGCAAGATCATGAAAATATCAGGACCGTCTGATCACCAAGAACGTGAACCATCGATTTGAGCTCCATCTCGGAGCTTTGCCTATCGCGACTTGAAGTGACAAGACCCTCCATCATGGGAATCATGAGATGAAAAATCACGATGAGATTTGGACCGTCAATACACCAAGATTCTGAACCGTTGATCTAAGCTCCATCTCGGAGCTGCACCTATCGTGACTTGGAGTGACGAGAACCTCGATCACAGGAATCGCAAGATGCGAACTCATGGTAAGATCTAGACCGTCAATACACCAAGATTCTGGACCGTTGATTCGATTCCATTTCAGAGTTTCACGAATCACGACTTGGAGAGGCAAGAAACATAACCACAGGAGTGTCGAAGTGCCGAAACATGAAATTGCCAAATGCAGTTGTTGAATAAAGGCTGTGGTCACAACCCTTGGTCACATCGGTGAGAGATGGAGGAAAGAGCTAGAGAAACCAAGCTCCTTTTCAGGGATCACGATTGGGAGTGTCGAGACACTTGGTCACCCAAATGCCGAATTTTCGAATGTCGAAATGCCAAAATGAATGCAAGATCGTATGGAGCCAATCCAACGGTGCAGGTGAATTTGAGCATAATCGGAAGGCTAATATTGTTCCTCGTAGTGTAACTGCTAGAAACCATTGATGGTCTCTAAAAGAGAAGTCGAAGAGACCTTTGTGTGATAGCCAGAGGAGATGAAGAGTCTCCAAGCTTCATCCAGTGAAGGAAGATGATTCTTAGAGGGATTGACAGGTGGATGAGCATCGAAGTTTGTAACTGAAAAACAAAGGATAAGCTCAACTGTGCCAGAGAAGACGAAGATTCTCAACTACCAGAGAGGCTGAGGAATCTCAGCAGAACACCCAGTGATGCTGGACACGTGGTGGGAACCACTAGAGAAGATGAAGAGTTGTGATGATGATCAGGAAGAGCACTTGAGATGTGGAGGAAATTGGCAGGGTATGAGCATGCAGAAGAATGGCGAATATTGCATGCACAAGGTGCACAGAAGCCATAAATACACGATACAGAGAAGAGATTGGGCTGTTGTTGCTGCTGGAGTTGCTGTGGATGTTGTTGTTGAAGGTGATTCATGCATGAAGAAGGATCAGAGTGCAGCATCTGAATAGAACAGAAGATAAACTATGCAACGAATGGACATGGCGCACAAAGCATAAAAAGCAGAAGAACAGAATGGGCTGCAGATGCATGCTGGAAGACAATGAGGAAGTCTGAGTAGAAAAATCTTGCAGAACAGTGATGAGACTGGTAAGCTGTTATTGAACACTATATCACTAAAATAGGTTTCAGTATTTCATATTCATAATCCAGGGTGGTTGGGAGGTGTTAGGGAGGACTGGTGTCCTCATAGGTTCAAGTGGGTGCTTGAACACAGGGAGTTGGTGCTTCCTTCTAGTTGGTGCTAGAGAAACCAGGGAGTTGGTGCTTCCTTCTAGTCGGTGCTAGAGAAACCAGAGAGTTGGTGCTTCCTTCTAGTGGGTGCTAGAGAAAAACAGAGAGTTGGTACTCTCAACAAGTTGCAGCTTGCAAAACAGAGGTTGTATCCTCACAATGAGTTGGTTCTCATATTTATGATAATGTAAAGAATGTAAATAATACTTATCATATAAAGAAGAAGAGGTTTTTACCTTGTATGGTTTTCCTTGGGAAATATTTGTCTCTGTGTTTCTCATATATGAGACTGATGCTGAATGTGCCATTGTTTATTTCCCTGCATTATTGTGATCATCCTTGAGTGCCTTGTAAAGATTTTAAAAGAAGCATAATTGTTTAAGCACGGTAACAACTGATTCACCCCCCCCTCTCAGTTGTCCAACAATTGGTATCAGAGCCAGCCCCTTTTATCTAAGGGTAGATCCTAGAGCTTAAACATGTCAATCCATGAAGGAAATTCAACCAATAAGGCCCTTCTGTTCAATGGAACAAACTTTGCCTTTAGGAAAGTTAGAATGAGAACCTAAATAATGTCATTAGGTGCAGATGTTTGGGATGTGGTAGATACTGGTTATGTAAAGCCAGTTGTGCTAACTAATAAGGATGACAAACTAGTATTTAGCTTCAATGCTAAGGCTATGAATGTTATCTTGAGTGGGCTTGTAGAAGAAGAATTCGTAAAAGTTATGCAGCTAGGAATTGCCAAAGAAATGTGGGACAAACTCATTAGCAGCTATGAGGGTAATGAGAAGGTAAAGGATGCAAATCTTCAAACCTACAGAATATAGTTTGAATAGCTGAAGATGAAGGAAGATGAAACTATTGTAAAATACTTTCTGAGAGTAGAAGAAATGGTAAATGCAATGAAGGCACTTGGTGAAACAATTGATGAACCTTCTTTAGTTCAGAAAATATTGAGAACTCTCCCAGATAGGTTCAACCCGAAGGTCTCTGCTATAGAAGAACTTAATGATCTAAAAACCTTGGAATTTGATCAACTGCTAGGAACATTGACTGCATATGAAATGATAATAGTTAAAGATAAAACTACCTCCAGAGAAGCATCATTTAAAGCAGACAAGAATGAGGATTCTGAGCCCGATGAAATTGAAGCAAAATTTGTGAAGAGACTGAAGAAGGGATCAGGAAAATACAAACGTAAAATGCCTTTCAAATGTTTCACTTTGGAAGGATAGGTCATTTTGAAAACAAATGTCCCCACAAAAGAAAGGATCAGACATATGATGATGAGGAGAAGTACAAACACATAAATTTCTTTAAAGAGAAAAACTTTAAGAAGAAAAGTCTGTTTGTAAACAATGATGATGATCCTTCAGATGATGAAGAAAATGACTCCTCTATTGAAGATAAACTAAATGACTTCATACTTATATACAAAGAGGATTATGATAATAAAAACACAGGGAGTGATGAAGAAGAAGCTATGGTTGACATGGAAGGAGAACTGATCAGTGCACTGGAAGAGATTGACAGACTAAGAATCAAGAACAGAAAGCAAAGACAATTGTTGATACAGTTCAAGAAAGACAGTAAAGAACCTGATGAAGACCTTGTCCTACTAAAAGTAGAATTGGAAGAGGCAAAGAAAATCAAAGAGATTACGAAACAACAACTATCAAAAAAGAAGGCAAGATGTGAAGCATTAGAACAAGAAGTAGTGAAAACAAGGAAAGAAATGGAGAAGTTTCAAGCCTTGTATAATCAGAATCTGTCAAGTGTCAAAGCCTCAGAAGGATTGACCACCATTCTGAATCAGCAAAGGAATCCAAAGCTGAAAACTGGCTTGGGGTATGAAGAGGGATCAAGCAGTGGTAAGCCAGGAAATGAAGAACCCATCAAGTTTGTCAAAAGTACAACCACTGACAATAACAGTCCTGTAGAAACAAAGGAAGACAATCAGCCACCCAGGTCGAGTAAGGTAAAAGATGTCAGATCTGAATCTGTAGAACAAAGAAGTAATGTGCTCACTGCTGAACGATGTCATCAGCCTAGAATAAATTGATTTTCTCAAAGAAGACAACCATTTTCTAGGTACAAAGAATTTTTCTATGGCTATTGTTTCTGCTGTGCTAACTTTGGTCACAAAACTGTAAATTGCTCCTTAATACTTAGACATGAGAAATTGAGATTTCAAAGGAATAAATACTTGCCACAACAAAGAATGATGCAACCAAGTAACAAACCTTCACTGATTGCCAATTGCCAAATTAAGTCCAGGGACATGCAACTAAAGAGGTCAAGAAATAATCAACAGTCAATGAGTAGACA
>ML787845.1:475589-502128 GCA_009831015.1 Picea engelmannii | reverse complement strand
TGTCAAGTCAGCCTTTCTAAATGGAGATTTAAGTGAAGAAGTCTATATGGAACAACCAGAGGGTTTCAAACTATCTGATAACCCTGACTTAGTATGCAAGCTGAAGAAAGATTTATATGTTTTAAAATAAGCCCCTCGAGCCTGGTATCACAGACTAGATACGTATCTCAAAGACAAAGGGTTCAAGAGAGGAACAACTGACAACAATCCTTATATTAAAACAGAGGATAATGATTTGCTCATCGTATTGGTCTATGTAGATGACATAATCTTTGGATGTAATAAGGATTCATTGGTACAATGGTTTGCTTCTACCATGGAGTTTGAATTTGAAATGTCTATGATAGGAGAACTGTCATTTTTTCTTGGTCTGCAAATTACTCAGAGATTCGAAGGGATGTTCATTTCTCAAGAAAAATATCTAAGAGAAATGCTGAAAAGGTTTCAAATGGAAGATTCTAAACCTGTGGGTACACCTATGGTAACTGGATGTAAATTAAGCAAGGATGATGATTCACCTGATGTTGATCAAAGGTCATATCGATCACTGATAGGAAGTCTGTTGTACATCACAACATCTCGCCCAGACATAATGCATGTTGTAGGAATGGTAGGAAGATATCAGGCTGCACCTAAACAGATTCATTTACAATCTGTCAAAAGGATATTTAGGTATTTGAAAGAAACAATGACTTATGGTTTGTGGTATCCCAGAAATCAAAATCTTCAGCTGACAGCTTATTCAGATGCAGATTGGGCAAACTGTGTTGATGAGAGAAAAAGCACCAATGGAGGACCATTCTTCCTGCGTGACTCCTTAGTAGCCTGGCTTATTAAAAAGAAAGATTCCATTTCTTTATCAAACACAAAGGCAGAGTACATTGCTACTGCTACCTGTTGCACTCAGGTATTATGGATGATTCAAACACTTGTAGACTTGGAGATAAACTACACTGCACCGATCCCAATTCATTGTGATAACACTAGTGCCATCAGTGTGTCTAAAAATCCAGTCTTCCACTCCAAGACCAAGCATATTCCCATAAAATATCATTTTCTAAGAGAGCAGGTCACCAATCAGATTGTTCAGGTCCATTACATTCCCACTACAAAACAAATTGCAGACATATTTACTAAACCCCTAGCCAAGACACCATTTGAATATCTCAGACAGAAGCTGGGTGTCATCCCATATCACATATAAGAGAGTCCATCCTGTTAGGGGGAGTCTTGTATTGGTTGCATATCCGATACCTCCTAAAATTGATGCAAGAGCTCAGGGGGAGCGTGTTCTCTTTGACATTGATGTCAAAGGGGGAGAAAAGAACAGGGGTGCCTTTGTTGCCATCAATGCCAAAGGGGGAGATTGTTGGCATGTTTTACAGACAGTGTGTGCTTATCTTTGATGGAAAGAACAATGTGTGCATCGATGGAAAAACAGGAACAACGTAAGCTAAGGAGGATTAGCGCAAAGTCGCACACAATGCGTAGGTATGCACCAGGGATGAGGTTAACTCAATGCCAAATCTCAAGAGAGATAGCGTACTCAGGATCTCAGGTGGATCAAAGGTCGAGGCCTTTGACACTTAGAAATTTTTCTAATTAAGGAAGATGCATAAGCTCGGGCAGAGAAGTGACATTGATCGTTGGATCCCATTCAAAATTCCCGATGACTGTCAGATCTGAATCCAGACAGGAGGAGCGCAAATATGGAGGATAGATCTCTGGCGTTAGATCCAAGCGCAGGGTCCAACCATCATTGGATCAGGAAGAACCTGAACATTATTTAAAGTGAAAGATCGAAGCGGTGGTCCAACTCCATTTCAGAGTTTTGGCTATCGCGGTTTCGGATACGGGAAGTTGGAGTGTTGAAACACTTTGCAACAAGAATGTCGAAATCGCGATATGCAAAATTGTGATATGATCTGAGTTGTTGAATCAAGATCAGATCTGGACCATCAAATCATAAGACATGTGGAGAAAGATCATCATGTTGCTGATTGGAAATTCAAAGGAATGAGGTTCCCTAACCTCTCGAATTCGTGATATGCGAAATCGTGAAACTATCTTAGCCGTCAGATCGAGGTTTGTTCTGGACCGTTGATCCAGATCCATATCGGAGTCTCGCCTATCGCGACTTGGAGTGACGAGAACCTCCATCTAAGGAACAGTGAGATGTGATATCATGAAAATATCAGGACTATCAGATCACCAAGAACGTGAACCGTCGATCTGAGCTCCATCTTGGAGCTTCACCTATCGTGACTTGGAGTGACAAGATCCTCCATCACGGGAATCACGAGATGTGAACTCACGATGAGATATGGACCATCAATACAGCAAGATTCTAAACCGTTGATCTAAGCTCCATCTCAGAGCTTCACATATCGCGACTTGGAGTGATGAGAACTTCCATCACAGGAATCGCAAGATGCAAACTCACGATAAGATCTGGACCATCAATACACCAAGATTCTGGACCATTGATTCGACTCCATTTCGTAGTTTCACGAATCGTGACTTGGAGAGGCAAGAAACATAACCACAGGAGTGCCGAAGAGCCGAAACATGAAATTACCAAATGAAGTTGTTGAATAAAGGCTGTGGTCACATCCCTTGGTCACATCAGCGAGAGATGGAGGAAAGAGCTAGAGAAACCAAGCTCCTTTTTGGGGATCGCGACTGGGAGTGTCGAGACACTTGGTCACCCAAATGTCGAATTGTCGAATGCTGAAATGCCAAAATGAATGAAAGATCGCATGGAGCCAATCCAACAGTGTAGGTGAATTTGAGCATAATCAGAGGGATAATATTTCTCCTCGCAGTGTAACTGCTAGAAACCATTGATGGTCTCTTCCAGAGAATTTGAGGAGACCTCTGTGTGATCGCCAGAGGAGATGAAGAGTATCCAAGCTTTGTCTAGTGAAGGAAGACGATTCTTAGAGGGATTGACAGGTGGATGAGCATTGAAGTCTGTAATTGAAAAATAAAGGATAAGATCGACTGTGCCAGAGAAGATGAAGAGTCTCAACTACTAGAGAGGCTGAGGAATCTCAGTAGAACACCCAGTGATGCTGGACGCATGGTGGGAACCACCAGAGAAGATGAAGAGTTGTGATGATGATCAGGCAAAGCACTTGAGATGTGGAGGAAATTGGCATGGTATGAGCATGTAGAGGAATGGCGAATATTACATGCACAAGGTGCACAGAAGCCATAAATACACGGTACAGAGAAGAGATTGGGTTGTTGTTGCTGCTCGAGTTGTTGTGTATGTTGTTGTTGAAGGTGATTCATGCATGAAGAAGGATCAGAGTGCAGCTGCTGAATAGAGCAGAAGAAGAATTGTGCAACGAATGGACATGGTGCATAGAGCATAAAAAGAAGAAGAACATAATGGGTTGCAGATGCATGCTGGAAGACAGTGAGGAAGTCTGAGTAGCAAAATCTTGCAGAACAGTGATGAGACTGGTAAGCTGTTATTGAACACTATATCACTGAAATAGGTTTCAGTATTTCATATTCATAATCTAGGGTGGTTGGGAGGTGCTAGGGAGGACTGGTGTCCTCAGAGGTTCAAGTGGGTGCTTGAACACAGGGAGTTGGTGCTAGAGAAACCAGGGAGTTGGTGATTCCTTCTAGTCGGTGCTAGAGAAACCAGGGAGTTGGTGCTTCCTTCTAGTGGGTTCTAGAGAAAATTAGAGAGTTGGTACTCTCAGCAAGTTGCAACTTGCAAAACAGAGGTTGTAGCCTCACAATGAGTTGGTGCTCATATGTATGATAATGTAAAGAATGTAAATAATATTTATCATATAAATAAGAAGAGGTTTTTACCCTGTATGGGTTTCCTTAGGAAATATCTGTTTCTGTGTTTCTCATATATGAGACTGATGTTGAATGTGCCATTGTTTATTTCCCTAGATTATTGTGATCATCATTGAGTTCCTTGTAAAGATTTTAAAATAAGCATAATTGTTTAAGCACGGTAACAATTGATTCACCACCCCCCCCTCTCAGTTGTCCAACAACCTTAAGGGAACCTGTGAGAATCTCGCACTATGCTAAAGGGGCACCTGCTCAATAAAAAATGTGTCAAGTTTTGAAAAAAGTTGTTGACCTTTCTCTCTTAGGTCTTGTGCAGGTGTTTGATCATCACAATGCTGGAGTGGCAAGAAAAAGAACATGAGGAGGAGGATGCCATTGCCAGGAATGAACTGGGTACCGTCGCTGCCCTGCGAGACTATGGGCTCTTGAAATTCTTTAGAATTCTGGGCATGAGGGCCCAACTCAGGTTTTTGGAATACCTGGTTCATATGTTGGACGTGGTCCAATAATTGTTTCACGTGGGAGTCCACATGCTGACCTTAGATATCGAGGATATCTATTTTCTAACGGGATTATCACGACGTGGATACCATGCTAGTTTGACCGGTGGTCGAGGTGGCAAACTCCCTATGAGTGAGTATTGTTTCCAGTATTGTGTACCTGAGGCAGAAAGAAGCAAGGGACAGGTTTCTATTTGGGGGGTCCAAATCTTGACTCTGCGAACCATATTGTTCACTATAGCATGCATGGCCGGGAGTGCAACTTCACACATGGCTCTCCAGAGTTACTTCCAATACGCCATAGAGTGCATAGAGCCCCGGGTCTTCAACTGGTCGGATATAGTTCTCTGCAGTATGAAGAGGCAATTGACAAAGTGCAGAAGGGGCAACTTGAAGCAGTTTGGGTACGGATCACTTTTGGTGTCCTTCTTCCTCAAGAGGGTTCCACTGCTGCGATTACAGGTTGAATAGGGTTTACCAGCCCCATAGGATCCGAGGATGTTGAGGTGGTGCACCCTCATGGCTCTTCACATAGCTAGGCCTATAATCAAGTACATTGATTCATTTTTTGACTGGTTAAGGCCCTAGATGCTGATGATTGACGACTACGCATATGTTGGTTTGGATTTCTGAGGACATCTGGATTTGGCCCTGCCTGAGGATGCTCAGTGGGGTGACCTAGGTAAGAAGTACACATTTTGTTATTTTTAATTGTTTTTGCAAGTTTTATCATATAAAATGTTTTTATGTTTGTCCAAGAATTAATTAAAAAATCTCTTTTTGATGACACATATGTGGCACCATATCGACCTCCAGGAACATATCCTATTCAAAGGTGAGGAGAGGCGGCTCTAGTGGCCTGATGGGATGTCGAATACTATGAGGAAGTGGAGTAGAACTTGGAGGGGTTGACCGGTGACATTCCAGATATGGCTATTGGGGAGATCCCTAGACATTATCAGTGCCATGCTGTGGGCGTGTCAGAGTCTATTAGTCGTCTGCTTCGTAGGGTGGCCCGAGAAGTTGTTTGTTATCATGAGCGTCACCCATGACACTATTTTGTAGAAGCTATGAGCTTCACCTTTTGAGATTTTGGTCATTGGAAATAAACTTTTTGTAAAAAACTTTTGATCATTATATACATATATACAACTTCTACCAACTTATCTTATGTTGTGTGATACATGTGATGTGATTAGTTTATAAATGGCCCAAATGTCTGTCTAATACATAGCTAGCTAATGTATCAGTCAATGTATTTAGACATCTAGGAATGTGCTGATACTTAATATAATCAAAATAACGTTCCAAGAGGCGAATTCGTAAATATACCCGTAATAAAGCAGGACTTCGAATATCATAGACATTACTTAGTTGTAGTACTGATAGCTACGAATCGAGTCTTACAACCAGGTGGTGGATACCGAGTGAAATAACATCAATCAAAAATTCGATGACGAAACTATATTCTACAATATTGTTGGTCGCACGACCGAGACACACACCTCGTAGAGTGATAAGTTCATTTGTAGGGGTGTAAATTTCCCAAGAAGCAGAAGCAAGGTTCTGAGTACTACGACTAGCGCCATCAGTGAAGCCAATGTGGGGTAGCAAAAACTCTGACATATGGAAACCAAGCATAATGTAATATAAGCGGTCGAGGGCAGAGACCAAATAACAAAAAAAATGCATACTACAGTAACACACAAAAAGCATGGTACAATAAAATACAAACACTCATGCACAGGTGATCTTAGGCATAGTACTTCTTTAAGTACAACCCATTTCTAGGTTCTCTCAAAGGGATACCGTCGTAATCCACTAACTCGTAAGCTCCTTTCTCCAAAACTCATCTAATGATATAAGGACCTCACCACATAGCTTCAAATTTTCTTACTCCTAGCATATCCTGATCTTGTTCGTAAAGGAGAACCAGATCACCTTCGGAGAAAACGTGAGGTTTGACATGTTTGTCATATTGGGCTTTGACGCATGTCTTTTGGGCTTATATGACTAGGGTGACGTTGTGACGAGTTTTGTCTAATCGCATGAGATACAACAGACGTTCTTCTTCAACAGAAGTGTTTGGGAGGAGTTCGACGACTAGTTTTAGGGAGGGTATCTCACATTCAATCAACAGGATGGCTTCTAGACCATAGACTAACTGGAATGGTGTAAACTCGGTAGCAGACTTAACAGATGTCTGGTAAGCCCAAAATGCTGAAAACAACATCATGTGCCAACTCGTTTTGTGAATCCCTATCATTCGTCGAAGCATGGTAGTGAGGACTTTGTTAATTGATTCAACTTCATCATTGGCTTGTGGGTAATAGGGTGTTGAGTTTTCATGGCAAAGACCCAAATTTTCAATGAGTTCGGACATCATGAAGTTTCTAAAGTGGCTACTGTGATCAGTGACAATAGCCTGAGGAACACCAAAATGAGCTATGATGTGATTGAATATGAATAATGTTGCGGTATTTCTAGTGTTTTCAAATGTTGGCATTGCCTCGATGCATTTCGTAAAATAATATATGGCTATAATAATGTATCCATGCCCCCCGGTCGAGTGAGGGTGACATGTCATGAAATCGATACCCCATTTTGAAAAAGGACCAATGGAGACCACAGGGTGAAGAGGAGCAGGGTGTGACCGTATTTTATTATTGTGGGTCTGACAAGTGTGGCATTTTTGGACGACAATTATACAATCGTTAAATAAAGAAGGCCAAAAATACCATGCTCGCAAGATCTTCTAGGCAGTAGCATACCCAAACATATGACCACCACAGGCTCCAGAATGACAGTCATTTAGGGATTTCTCAGCTTCGTCAAACGTGAGGCAGCATCGAAAAACAGAGTCAATCCCATGACGATAAAGAGTATCACCGAGGATAATATACTGACGAGATTGGTAGCATATTCGACGACAGTCAGTACTAGACAAATTGGGTCGGAAAGTATGGGTTTGGAGATATATGATGATATCTCCGTACCAAAGATCATTAGAACTAATCAGGAAAAGGGATTCATCAGGTAATGAATCGGTTGCTACATTTTCCGTCTCAGAGTAAGGAAAGTCGCATATCAACTCATAAAGCACTAATGATTTCTTGGGCTTAGCGCATTTGAATTCTAAGTCAAAATTTTGGAGTATCACAATCCATTTGGAGTATTTTCCCCCCTAGGATTTGATGTGTAAGAATGTGTTGCATAGGGTTGCAGTTAGAAATTATCGTAGTCTTGCGAGAGAGGATATAGTGCCAGAAACATTGAACTGCTTGGATGGCTGCCAAGGCCATTTTTTCAACATGTAAATACTTGTTTTCGGTAGGCGTAAGACTTAGACTCAAGTAATAGATGACATGTTGGTCATGAGAATCATCCTCCTGGATGAGAACCATAGTGATGGTGTAGTTCGAGGCTGCGAGGTAGAGGAAATAATCGCGACTGTAATCAGGTGGGAAGAGAAGCGGGGTACGTGTCAGAGATAGTTTCAAAGCTTCGAAAGCTTTGTTGGTAGTGGTATCCCATACAAACTTAGACCCTTTCTTGAGTAGTTGGGTAAATATAAGAGTTAGCTTGACATAGTTTGGGATGAAACGACGAAGAAAGTTTTCCTTCCCTTGCAAACTTTGTAACTGGCGAAGTGAGGAAGGAGGAGGGAGATTAAGAATTGCCTCAACCTTCAAAAGATCTACCCAAATCCCTTGATGTGAAACAATAAAGCCTAGAAGTCGGCTGGATTCTACGCAGAAAATGCATTTGTGAGGATTCAAGTGTATATGGTAAAATCGACATCGAAGGAAAATGGCTCATAGGTGTATTGGATGATCAACACGGTGCATGGAATGAGCAGGTAAGTCATCTAGATATGGCTACACGATGTGCTTGATATCATGGAAGGCGTAAGACATAGCATGCTGAAAAGTTGCGCCAACGTTTTTTAAACCGAAAGGAAGTTTTTGATGGGCAAAAGTTCCCCAAGGACAAATAAAAGCAGTTTTGTGTTGGTCCATAGGAACGATATTGATTTGATTATATCCGGAGAAACCATCCATCAGAGAGAATATTTCATTGCCGGCACAATCGTCAACGATCTGGTTGACGAAGGGGGTAGGAAAGTTGTGTTTATCACATGCATTGTTAATATCCCTATAATCAACGCACACACGGATTGTGCCTTGTTTCTTGTCGATCGGGACAAGATTGGAAACCCAATCAATGAGAGCCGCCAGGTAAATAAAGCTGACTTTGAGAAGTTTCTCAACTTCAAGCTTGATAGAGGCCGCTTTAAGTGGGTGGACCAGACGAAGTTGTTTCTGGACGGGTTTAGCATCTGGGTATGTCTTAATATCATGTATCAAAATGTTGGGGTCAGTACCCGACATTTCTTCATAGATCTAGGAAAATATGTCATGAAATTCTTTGAAAAGCGACTTGTAGGTGGAAATTTCGTCAAGGGATCACGAAGCTTTGATATACACATTTTCGACAATTCCAGGTTTTATGGATATGTCGAGGGGGATGGTGGGTGAGATATTACTTATGTTCCCTTCGTAAAAAACATCATGTGTAGCCTCGGGAACGGTAGAAATGACGACAATGGTCGACAAGGTCAAGATCCGTTGGTAACCCTTGATCATTTGTTGTTTCAGGAAGAGGATGGAACGATGATGTCCATCGTCCTAGGGAGTGTCTTCCATAACAGACATAATCATCTTGTCCATGGGAAAAATGACGTGGACAGGATCTGGAGATAAATCACCAAGAGAGGGGGTAGAAGGGGTTGCCGATTGAATGAAATGATAGGCGAATTTGACCAGACTCAAAGTCATTTCGTCACCGTAACGGAGATGATCATCAGGGTTGGGTACCATCCATGGGTCGTGAGACATAGGGGTTCCGTGAATAGAGGTGGAGATCATGCTGATCGAGGTGATAGATGGATGTGGAACATCGGGTTGTGGGATGGGGATGGTACCCATTAACGAGGAGTCTTTAAGAAGACCCACACCGATGTTCTCATATCCGGGGGGGTTTGGCAATGAACAATATGTTGCCGTTATGTGCATTGAAGTTAAAGAAGGCTAATTGGTCGACGGTAATTACCTTTCCTTGATGTGGGAAATGCAAAACATGGAAAAGAGTCGACAAAACTGCGCAAATGGAATCAATCTAGCTACGACCAAGTAGAAGGTTGTAATCGAGAGGAGTGTCAAAGACCGCCACTTCAACTTGGACCGTTTTGCCTTCTAATGTAATCAACAATGAAGGGAGGACATCGTAAGGCTTAAAACCAGAGCCATTAAATGATTTGAGCATGTTGTGGGATTCATTCAAAGGAGGAGAGACAATGGATTTCCAACAGGTAATAGACATGACACACGTCAAGGCACCCTCGTCAATAACTGTTCTACAAATGTTTTTGACGTAGAAAATAACTTGTATTTGGAATGCGAGTTGAGGGGGCAACATTGGAATGTGATCTTCCAAGTCAAAAATTATTAAATTCGTATCCGTACGGTCGATTCCACCAATAGATTTCAATAGTGCCTTCCATTGTATAGGACAACTCTGGAGGACTTCGAGGGCTGACATTGCAGACGGTGCTTGGGCCAAATCTTTGACAATACTGTAGTTCTGGGCAACACGTTCATGGGGATCGAAAGCTAATTTTCGAACAACACCCTTTGGAGGAGGGCAAAGAACTATATCGAGGCTCGTTCGTTCGAGATGAAGAGGAATTTTGGTAGGTGGAGTTGTGGGAGATGGTTTGACCAATGAAGGAGGTATCGCATCAACCTTCTCTTCAGAGGAAGAATAATCTTTGGCTCGAGTGGTAAGTGTGATGTCATTTTTCTTTGAATCGCATGTACACATTAAGAAATAGGATGTATTGGAGGGGGAAGGTTGGTCATGAATGACCAATTGGGCCTGTTGTTGAGACGAGAAGGGTTGTGACAAAATGGTCGGAGTGGGGGGTTTCGTGGTTCCTTGAAGGAACTTAGTAACCTCGGCTCATCATGGACAATCCTTAGTGTAATGATCATCCTCGCAGATAAGACAAGGGTATCAGGGTTTGTGCTTATCTCTATCGTCAACAGGTGGTGTTTTAGTTTTCTCAGTTTGCAAATTATTTATTTCCTCCTTATTCTTACCCTTTCCTTTTCTGGATTTTTTTTTTCCGGCGGGGGTAGATTGAACAAAATTTTCCTCAGAAGTCTTGCCGGTGGGAGGGGTAGGAGACGGAGAATTTTGAACATTAGAAGAAATGGGTTTGGGATTGTTGCCAGATGTTTGGACGGAATGCAGTTGGGCATGGAAAGTGCCAATCACACCATCATCTACATGAGAAGAAGAGAGAGTGATTGAAGTGGCAGAAGTAGAAGGACGAGGCACATCAGGGAGTAGGTCATAAAGAGTACCCATTTGTGAGTAAACAAGGTCTAAATATTGGGCATGACTGATTTCCTGTTCTTCGGTGACCACTCCACCCATGGAAATGTCATGATCGATGTCATTTATGAATGATTTCATGAACCACTTTGCCAGCAACTGATCGGGAAGTTCGAGTTTTATGAGATGTCGTCTCCATCGCCACTCATGAATGTGATCAAAGATATGAGTGGCTTTGGTTTTTTTGAAAGAACTCAAAATATCGGTCCCCGTTTCATAGCGGATCGGCAACTGGTAGTGGGTGAGGAAATCCATAGAGAGGGTGTTGAATTCGACGAAGAAACCTCATGGTAATTCTATATACCAATTTGCGGTGGAACCCGTGAGGGTTTGAGGAAAAAGGCATAAACGAATAGAGTCATCCATCAAGGAGTTGGATGAGCACCAAAGGTGAAAATTCATTACATGATTATTCGGGTCCTCTCCCGGTTTACCATCGAATTTAGGGATGTTGGATGGTAGTTTGGCCGGTATGGCGGGCCATTGAGGAGAGTGACAGATCAGATCATTTAAAATCCTCGACAGATCCAGGAGGTCTAGGGTGGATAAGAAAGGTAACTTTCTATTCACATGCGGGTACTGGTGACTTTGGGGAGGGAGTCTTGTCGGCAAACCAGTGGGACCATAAGCAGTCTACATATAATGTGAGGATCTAGGCAAATTCGGTTGTTGGTGTGGAGGCAAGTAACTCATAAGGTTGTAGCCTTGGAATGGAGCATGGGGTTGAGCATTTGAGCCCCAAATAGGATTAGACGGGCATGGATATGGTTGGCCTGTACTAGGGGGGCATGATGGAGTTAGTTTGAGGTTGTTTCCCCCCAGTCGATGGAGGATTATGTTGTATAAGATGATTCCAATACTAGGCCAAGGATGGAGGTTTGTTTTTTCCATAGGGTGGGGTCGGTGGGGGTTTCCTGATCCGAAATCAGATCCATAAGCCTGACAGGGATTGAAAAATGCTTAAAAATGAAAGTGCTTGGAATGCGACGAAATCCGTTCCATTGCGTCCATCTCATCTTCTTGATTCTAGCGATATATTTACTTTGTCAAACGGGCTCCATATGCGAAAGTTATCGCGTTCTGATTGAAATCCCAAATAGGTAAAAAGTCAAAGGTCAACTGGTCAAAAAGTCAATGCTGATGACATCAGCATGCTGAATGTGCAAGAGATGATGTGGCACTCTCTGGTTGATGGTGATTGGGCAGGTTCGCTGACAAGGAAGACATGTGGTAGGCAACTGGACCAGTCAATAACTGATAAATGGCATTAATCCATCAAATGGGGAGATGCCATGTGGCCCAGTCATGGGCAGCAACGTGGCACCCAGTCATCAGTTGAAGTGGCATGTTTCAAAAAAATTGGTTTTGGGGTCCATGGGATTTGAACCCATGACCACCACCAAGTCCAACACCTTAATAAATGGTCTTTTGCCAATACACCAAATTATTGCTTATGATATAAAACCTACAATATGAAATATATTGCAAAGTATTGTATGGAGAGGGGCCAACGCTTAGCCCTTTGGGCTAGCACTTGACCATATGAACCCATATGACCCTGTCAAGGGGGCGCGCGCTGGGCAGAATGGGGCTTATGCCCAAATTTAACTATAAAGTGGGTTTTGTAACTAATTTTTGAGTTTTAATTGTAATTAAGCCTATTTTTAATGGTTTTTGGGAGTTGTTGGGTAGTTTTGGAGCCTAAATTTTGGGAGGAAGTTGGAGATGAGAAACTAACTTCCCAGCTATATAACCAAGGCATGTTTGAGGCCATAAGAGGGCATTAAGAGTAGAGATATGCTGAAGAGAAGCCAAGCCAAAGCCATTTTGAGGCAGAGAAGCTTTTGAGGAGGAGACGTTGTTGGACCATTTCTGGGAGCTCCGGACGTCCGTTTTGCGTGCCGTTTTCTTTGCATGGTTCTAGAGATCTGGAAGAACATGAACAGATCATTCTTGTAGCCATTTGGCATTGCAGAAATGTACTTTTGATCTTTTGAACAGAAATAAAGAAGCCTCCCCCACAGAGAAAAAGGCACGGAGACGTAGGCAAAGTTGTGCCGAACTTCGTTATCAATCTACGTGTAATGGTTTGTTGTTTATTATTTCATTTCAGGTCTGCATATGTGTATATGGCTGTCATAATTCCTCTTCTTTCCTCATTCCTTCACTAAGTTTCTCAAATGGTTATTTAACGCATGCAAAATTAAAACTCAACCATAAGTCATTAAAAGATCCGACGGATCATTGCCCTCCAATCGGGAGTTGTGTCCCAATTAGGATTTGTCCTGCAAGGGGGTGTTGAGTTTGGCATCCTTGGTGAAATTATCCACCAATAGGAATCTAGTAACTAGGTGTGAGAGATGGCATGGTGCCACTAGGATCAATGCCTCCGATAGAGGATGGAGGAGGTCCTCTGAAAGGGGGTGGAGGAAGTGTCGGAATGAAACTGGGAAGATGTTGCCTAGAAGGAGTGGGACCACCAGTAGTTCTGGATGTGATTTGTGTAGGCACATGAATAGAAGCATTCAGCGCATGATATTCGGGTGGAAGTGTTGGGGTGACTCTGGGCGAAAGCAGTGTGCCAATGGGGGCTTGGCTAGCCATGGTAATCCTGGTGTGAGGACTCATAGTATCTGTGTAATGGACCATTTGTAGAGGGAGATTCAAGATGTGGTCAACTCGTGGAGCTTCTGTACCAGGAAAATAATAAGCAGTAGTAAAAGGTACTGCATCTGGATCAGATGTTTCAGGCAGCTTAGGTGCGATAGTGATATCAACACCTGCTCTTGAGCCAAAGAGATCCCGTCTAAAAATGCCAGTGGTTCAAAAAGGATCTTGACCCTTAGGTTCAGGGAAAGGTCCAGTCGGTGATCCAGAAGACTGAATAACTAAGTCTCCGGAAGAATTCACTCATACAATACGTCTGTCGGAGTTGGGATGAAGTCGAAAGTCCTCTCGAGAATTAGTAATTTGGAACCGTTCTAGAGAGTTAGTTCTTTCCACTTGTGGAGTGGCAACGTCTTGGACTTCACTCTGTTGAGGAGAGCCCTCCGGTGAGTTGGTAGGCAAGGGTTGAGAACTTTCCATATTTTCTGGGGTAAGCCTTGCATTCTACGTGAACGACATGGAGGGTCAATTGTGATCGAGTTAGAAACTTACGAAGGAAATTCTATGGTCAACTTGGGTAAACAAACAACATGCGCTAGTAAAAATCTAGGAAGAAAAACCAAGCAAACAAGACCTTCTAATTTCGAAGTCACTAGTTGGTGATGAAATCCAACATCGCAATGATGAGACAAGAAGGGGCTGGGCTAGGGTGGAAAAGTTACGTTGACGACCTGCTTAATGGACTTACACCCTAGTGCAAGATCCCACACATAATCATGGGTATACCCTCCAAGGATATCAAGTGAGTTTGGCCAATGTCGATTCCAGGTACTGTGAAGACATTCCCCTTCACAGTCACCTTGTGTAAGACCCTAAGAAGATAGGCTACTAAGGTTACCACCAACAACGATAATTCCCGGGGGAACAATCGACAGTCCGATCCACACACAAGGGCAGTGTATCTAACCCGAAATAAGCTTGAGAGGCTTCCACTCATCATTGTGGGTATACCTTCAAGTGACCCCCGTAATACGTGCAATCTCTACACCGATATCAACAAAGCAAGGTGAGTAACTCTATCAATCTCGATGCGACCTCATGTTTGACCCTTGTGCGAGAAGGGCTTCCTAGGACAAAATGCTGCAAATCGAATTTGACACTCCTTATCACAAGATACTATTGTGTGTTTTGTTATTTGGAGAGTGTGTTTCACTACCTATTCCAAAGCTCTGGCCTAGCTAATGTTGGTGTAAAAGAGCCCTAGAAAAAGTTACTAGTTAAATTTTAAAATTGTGCAATATTATTAAAGGTTGTTGTTACTCAAAGGAGACATAAATGAAACTAATGTTGTGGGAGACTCTAACCCAACAATGCATAGATAGGAATGAATGATACAAATTTTTTGTTCAATGAATCCTATTTACAGGAGGGAAAGAGGAGTTTTCTGGAACAATGTGAACTACGATGTATGATCTTCTCTGAAATGCAATATCAATCAATCATGAACAATGAAAATTCTCTATTCTTTCTATTTCAACAATTGAATTCCAATATTTTCGAATAAAAAATTACTTAGAAAAGATAAAATGTCTTTAATTTTTTATTAGAAACCAAACAACAGTGGTGGAACTAAGAAAAAACAAGCAACCAATGAAAAAGAAATACCCAAACAACACCCAAACTAATCTTTCAATGAAGACAAAAATAACAAACTAACAAGACCAGTCTCTTCAAATGCACATGGGCACCAATTTTCCAAGTAATGAGCAATTGAAAAAGACAATTAATCTCAACTTTTTTTCCAATCAAAGGCTCCCAACCAAACAAGCACTCGGATTTCAAAACCAGATATTATACCCTTGTTGCAAAAAGGTCAAGAGATAAAAATTGAGAAAACATGATCAAGAGGAGATTAATCATTTACGAGATTTGAAGTCAAGAATCATTCAATCACTGGCTAGAGAAGTCCTTCTTAGACACAAAAACCAATCTGGGCATCTGAGGGCAAAAAAGGCTTAAATCCAAAAATTTGCAAGTGGGTTCGTAGGCTGGCAGTGGGGTGCAATGCGAGAATGAAGGATTCTCGCAGGCTAGACAAAGGCAGAGTGAGAGAAGTTCACATTGAACTGAACAACAAGATGAAAACTCTAGTGGTTCTCACAGGCTATAGAAGGGTGCAGTGCGAGAAGGCCTGAAACCAAGAAAATTTTGGAAAAAAGACAAAAAATTTGAAGGAACTTCTGGATCCAGGGAGTCTGTAAGGGAATCCTCAAGACTCAGAGATTGATGGGAATGAAAAAAGGTAATCTAAGAGAAAATGGCCAAGGAAAAACCACCAAAAATGGGTTGTATCCCAAGTATGGTCGCCAATTTTGTTATCGGAAAAATCGGTAGGTGCGGACACTAACAAATCTCCCTAGATCCACCTGGATCTAGAAAAAAACAGGACAGGACACGACTCTTTCCCTAAGGTGTAACCATTGAATCTACTAATAATAAGGAATAAGTGACATACCTTTATATCGCTTCCTTAGGTCTCTGTGGTTCCTACTTCACTCTGGTACTCTCGTGAAGTCAAGTCCAAGACAACACAAACCATCCAAAGTGAAGATAGCAAAGTATATTCAATGTTAACTTATGCATATGATCAAGGAATTACACAATAAAGTAAGAGTGAATTTATGGGAAAGGGACATGTTGTTGTATCATATTGATTGAAAGTACAAGGTACAACCTAATCGCCTTGATGTTGCCATCTTCCTTTCAGTGACCCTTGGTTCCAACACACACACTTTCTCTTCACTTGCATGAAGAAGATCCAAAACCTCTTGATAGGCAAAATAGAGCCTTCAATCTTCTGTCCAAGCAGGGTTCTTCACACAATTCTTTCACCAATTCTTCATTCGATCTTGCTTAACCTTTTCCATGAGAAACCTTTCAATATATAGGAGAAGGAGATATGGTTACATGGATGAGGATGATCCCACCAAATCTGAGAAGTCAATAGAATGACAACCATTCAAATGCCAACTCATTTTCTAGAAGATCCCCTTCTAGAACCTCCATGACCTCTTCTTCTTTCCAAGCTTAAAAACAGGTTTTCACCCTATATATGGAGCAAACTGTGAGAAGTTCACACCCTATATATGGAGCAAACTGTGAGAAATTCACACCCTAAGTGTGGGTGGCCTACAAGAATGAAGGATTCTCGCACCCTAGACCATAGGTAGCCTGCGAACTCATCTTAAAAATATGTTTTTGGAAGAAGACAGGAGCCACCCTTCTCAGGAAAAAAGTCCTTGTTGGGAGCCTGAATACTTCATTGTTGAAACATCACCAAAGTGACCAAAATCATGTGTAACACCTAGGAAGTTTACGTCGGTGTGGTTCTTTGGTCGAGAGTCAGATGTTATGCAGTTGGTCATTGTTACTATGTTGTTTTTCAATATATGTTGTAAGTTGTTGAGATTAGGAGGGAAAACAAGGTAGATCTTGAGGGTTATATCATAGGTTGAGGATCCTGGTGTGATCTAGTCCACCTCATTGTATATCTCGACCTATTTTGACAGAGGATTGTAATGCATGACGAGTTGTAGTTTTGGAAAGATAATAATAAAAGAGAGGAGTAGTCAAATCTTTGTGCACGTAGCCTAGGAGGGTTGAACCACGATAGATAATATGTTATGTTAGTGAATGTTGTGTATCTCCTTTGATGTTAATGATTATATGCTAGAAACATGTATAAATGATTTAGTTAGATCTGCTAATTTACATGCATGAGTAAGAATGGAAAATTAATCAAGATAAGTTGAATGTTAGATTAAATAAACGAAGATAAAAAAGATTAATTCTAGATCCCCACTCATTCCTAGGATGCAGGCACCTGAGCGTTGCAACCACCCTTAAGAACTATCTTGGGTGAGACTATGCAATGCATTCTGTGCACTACATCGCCTCCTGGTTTACCAGGAGGGACGATAGTTTTAAGGGGGTTTTGTTGGAAACCATAGTAGGTATGTTGTCCCTTGACCAAGTTTTGGAGATCCTTGGTCATCTTTGACCTCTTTTGGGACTTCGACAGGCTGGTCGAAGGCAGAGCACAAGTCGAAGCAGATATCACGGTATCTTGGCCCCTTTTTAGGGAAGGTTTTGGGATTAGGGTTTATGTAATGGGTATGGGATGTCGGCCCATGGGTTTACCCATGTTTAGGCCCATTTTGTAATGTATAAATATATATCTAGGCAATGTAAGAAAGGCGAAGATGATAAGTGCTAGAGTTCTATCTATGTGATTGCAAAGGATTTGTGCATAGTGTATGTTGAAACTTGCAGAGCTAAGTGCAAGTGATTGTAAGAAAGCTTTGTGCTTAAACCTAGCTCGAGGAAGGTGGATTTGGTGAGGTTATCATAGATCTCTTGTCCTATGCAGAGTGGGTTTTGAGGCTCTGTTCTTGTAGAATATTGAGAGAAGATAATAAATAAGAGAAGAGTTGGTGGATGTAGCCCCACACTGGGCTGAACCACGTATATCCCATGTTATGGTTTCTTTGTGCATTCTGGTTATTGTCTTGTGTATGTAATTTAATCTTAAGTGCAGTAATGAATGTTTAGATGAATCTAGTATGATATCTTAGTGCTTAAATGATGTGAATAAATGCTAGATCTGATCTTTTTCCATATGCTAAGTTCTTAGATGTGTTAGATTTGGTAGAATACTGCGTTGTTCTGTAATTAATGTTTGTATCTGCGATGTGAATAAGGGTTAATTACTAATGAATGTTAAATTCTAAGTGATTTTTTAAGTGGTATAGTCACAGATCTATGTCCCAACTAGGTTGCAAACATTTGAGTCCCGCAACCACCACTGCCTCTACCTCAAGTGATACGTCATCTGCTTCACAGGTGTTGCCGAAAGGGCCGGTAGTTAGGGTTTTGTTGGTGCATTGTTGAAGCATTGAACCCTGGGTATGCCCATGTGCCAACAAATGTTTCCGTTGTCGGGACCTGAAACTGTGATTGTTGGGAACTGAAGAAAATAAATCTTTGTGCGTAGATCTGTGCTTTAATGTGAAGTATTGACTTGCGGAGATCTATGCTGAGAAGAGAAGTCTGATCTGAAGAAAAGAGGTAAGATATTGAAGGTTTGTGATATGAGAAAGGTAAGATAAGTGAAAATTTTTGTTTCGAAAGAATGGATATAGGTATGTTTGATAAATTTTGTCCTAATCTAATAAATAGGGAACAGTTAGAAGAAAGAATATTTGATATGAATAGATTTGATAGAAATAATGAAATATATGTTATCCCTATGCATATAAAGAATGTTTGGACTAAAAAATGGATGCAGGATCCTAGAAATAATTTTTTGCAGGTTAGTTACTGTGATCCCAGTGTGAAGTACAAGAAAGGTTGGAGATCATTTAAGACAAAGAGAGGATTAACCCTTTGTTACAATTGCAAAAAACTAGGACATCTTGCGAAGGAATGCCCTGGTAGAAGACCTTGTTGTATTTGTTGTAAAGCTACGGAACATGGAGTTTTTGATTGTCCTAGAATGATTGATAAAGTTGAAAAGATGAACATAAAAGAAGAAAACTATGAGACAGACCAAGAAACTAGGGATATGATAGAACCCCAGAAAGAATCAGAGACTGTATTACTACAAATGAAAGAAACCTTGAATGATCACAAAGATATCAACTTATCAGAGGTATTAAAAGAGAAAGAGTACATAGAAACAAGAATAGGATACTTCGACATAGACTACGTCCTGGATGAGGAAACACAGGTGAATATCATGACATAAATAACTTGGGAAATTTTGGGAAAGCCTACTATGGTTCCTTCATTAGGAGGAATATGATTATTTAGAGGAAACCTGATAATCCTATGTGGAATACTTACCCAGACATCTATGAGCGCTCATGGCACTTCGACAGAAGAAGAATTTGAGATCATGAAGTTTTTTTAGAACAATGCCCCATTTGTTATTTTTATAGGAAAAACCTAGATTGAGAAAGATCAGATGCGAAGGAAACAAGAAGAGGAAGCCCTAGAACATAAAAAGAAAGAATTAATAGATTTCATGACTAGGAGAATAACACAGTTGATAGAAAAACAAGAGAACAATTCAAAGTTGCTAAGGATCAGGGATCTAGATGATGAAGTTGAAAGAACACAAACATACTTTAAGAACCCATCCACACAGGAAAGTAGAGCACCTACACCAGACATAAAAGAAGTATTACGCTCGAACCCTATGAAATACCATCAACAGCGTGAAGTTACTATACCAAGAGAAGATAAGAATAAAAATGGGAAGAGGAACCCAGTAACTCAAATATTCATAGGAAAGAAGGCTAGAAAGCTCAGCAAGAAGAAAAAAAAATTAGAAAAATTGCAAGAAGCTCCAAAAAGAACTTCGTAGAATGAAGGTTTCCAGAATTTGAACTTCGTCAGAATATCATTACAACACTGAATGGAACTTCACCATGGAAGAGAAATATGACCGTTGGATGCATTATGACATTTATATCAACATTCCCGAACGATTAGGAAATAAGTTATGGCCCAAAAGTTCACCATCAGACCGTTGGGACCGCTCCATAACGGATGGAATTGCATTGAATAAGGCTTTGCGACCCATTGAAAGAAACTGTTACAACAATATCTACTTATCTCGTCGAGCATTGCACTAAGAACACTTTTTCCAATTGTGATTATCTGAGCCCACAGAGAAATATTTGATTTTGCACACTGATCATTGAGACCTCCCCATCCATTATGTTACATTGAGTATTGTTCATCGACCTGAGATATCAGATCTCGAGTGTGCATGTCAGACCAAATTGGCGTAGTAAAAAAATTCATCAAAGATATTCTAATATACCTCATGGTCGAGAAGGTGATGTCCATAGGCATACAAACCTCATCGACACGAGGAGTGGAAGCCTCCTCGTTGACTTCTTGTGGATCTGGACCATCCCGAGCTATGACCGAGAAAATAACCAATCATCGTGATGACTTGGTTAATGCAAAGATAATTCCATCCATCTTACCCAACTAAATCCCACCCTTGGCTGGTGTGGTGAGTCATGACAGTGTCCCAAGGGACTTCGACTGCACAGTCATCACTGCATACCTCCCAAAGGGAATACAAGTAGTCAAACTGCAATTGGAGAGGATTCCAACCTTGAAGATTAGTGACTATAACCTAAGAGACCACAAGAGCTATGGCATGCTCACACCTCCCAAATATTTGACCAATACCAAGGGGAAGAAGTCAAAGATCATCCCCCAACCATGGACTATGGACATCGCGAGGTCCACTGTCTTGAACGTGATGAAGATACCACATTTTGGAAGGAACCAAGAGGTTAACACATGCATTAAGATCTTGCTATCGTGCTTCCAAGGTGGGTATCTATTATTAGATAGACGCATCATCGTCGATCTGGTGTTGATACATAGGATCACTAGATTGATCATGCAGGGATCAAAACCACAAGAATTTTATCCAGGGAAAGTTGTTGATCGCGCCCTGGCACAGAAGATCAAAGATGCCTACGAAAATGTAGAGAAAGGGGCACGAGGCTGCAAGTTAGACTCCATTCAGAATGGCACAGTGCGCCTTGTTTTCCAGTTGATTCCTATTAAGATAGTCCAAAAGAACATACTCACACAGGTCACAGGGTTTGGCGCTGACCTCGCAGGAAAATGCGTGGAAGGACTATAGATGAACTAGACCAATTATCTAGTCAATTAGTTAGAACTAGATTGTCACGAAGCTTAGAGTCGGGGCTATGAGTTCCATTTTAGTTGGCTATTGATCCTCATCACATTCACTTCTTGGGAGATATCGGAAGGTGTGACCTTCCCTGACATTGAGCCATTCGAGCCATTAGCTACGAAGTTAACCACGCTCTGGTATTCGAGCGATATGGGGAAATAATGGCAGTTGAACGCAATATTCCATAGCTACTACCTTCAAATGAAGAGGGCCATTGAGTATTTCCCTCGTATGACACTGAATACCCTGGACAGGTTCAGGCCCCTTATGAAGTTCCGCGCAGATGGGAATTTTTTTTATATTACTACGCATGCAGACAAAAGTAAAGAAGAGCTTCAGTCCTACTAGAATCTCACAGAGGAGGACTTGGAATAAATCACTAATGAATGGCCCGCAAAGTTCCTTATACTAGTTGACCAGGAAGAACTGTCTGACCCCAACCTCATTGGAAGTCCAGCGGCTACTCGCAAAGAGTATGATGCACCCAGCAGTAAGAGGAATAAAAATAAGGAAGATGTACAGGAAATACACAACACATCACAAGAGACTGCATCAGATTCACCTAGAGGAGGAGGAGACAACGATGCTGAAAAACAAGAGCAAGAAGGGGAAGAAGACAAGCAAAAGAAAGGCGAAGTAACACTGGCTAGGAACCCCCTTGAAGAGGCAAAGACATACAGAAAAATAAATTTTTCCCCAACGAAACCTACATCCCGGAAGAAGTCCAAAGAGAGTAAGTTGAAGCTACAAACTGTACTCATGGTCGATGACTTCAAATTCATTATTGCAGCTGTATCTGATGCCTCAGAAGATATTTTGCAGAGAACTAAATCCAAACAAGAATCCATGTATGATAGAATTGAGATAGAGATAAGAGGTCTACAACAAGATCTTCACTCCAGCCACGTAGTGTCCACTGCGCCCCCACCACTAGAAGAACTAGAGTTGGGAGATGAGCCTGCCCAAATCCGTAGAATAGATGACATGACCGAAGCTTTCCTTCATTATGTGCAGGAAGAAAAAGAAAAGGCCATAGTGGCCTTGAAGCAAGCACAAGAGGAAGTAATAGAGCATAACCGAGTTGAACAACAGGAGAAGGACGACCTCCAAACCAAGTTCGAAGAAAATAAAGCACATAGCTATCAAGAGAAATAACACTTGCTCATGGAGTGGGTTAGAGTTAAAGAAGTAGTCAACAGAGAACTTTGCTCTGTGACAGTCTTGGAGCAGATGGAGGAAGACCCGGTGGAGAGTCAAGTGGCGAAGCTTGCAAAATCCATTAAGAAGCTTCAACATAGAATAACAGAATTGGAGCTACAAACAGTGCCAAGCACTTTGCAGGAAGTGCAATACCAGAGAGAATAAACTACCAGGAGTGCAGTTGAAAGGATCAAATAATTAGACATGGAATGTAGACAACTAAGCAGTCGCAGTGTGCATAATTATGAGTGCCTTGCCGAGGACCCTGAACTGAAGACACTGGAGTCGCAACTCCAGGAAGCAAGACAACAAGCAACATCAGTACAAGCGTAGTTAAAACTCCTGTCAACAGTTGAGAGGATGAAATGATCCCAAGAAGAGTGCATGAATCAACAATAGGTCCATTCCATACAAATCAAGGTCATGGAAGTGACTTAGAATCTCTAACCAGTCCAGGATTCAGCTTGCCTACTTTTTAAGGAGATTGAAGGCCGAGGAGAAGAGATAGAACAAGTAGTCACTTTAGTAGAACAACTCTTAGAGGGACCTGTGAAGGAGGGAGTTATTCAAGAGCTCACAGATCAGGAGGCCTTGGTGCATCAACAGGTTGAAGTAGCTCGAGCGAAGCTCAAGGATTTTGACGGAGAGTTACCCAGACCAGAGTGACTCGGGCCGAGTCACAGGTGAGTGTTGGGGGCATGTTTGTCCTTGACCAAGTTTTGGAGATCCTTGGTCATGTTTGAACTCTTTTGGGACTTTGACAGGCTGGTCGAAGGGGGAGTGCAAGTCGAAGCAGAGATCATGGGATCTCGATCCCTTTTTAGGGAAGTTTTTGGGATTAGGGTTTATGTAACGGGTATGGGATGTTGACCCATGGGTTTACCCATGTTTAGGCCCATTTTGTAATGTATAAATAGATATCTAGGCGATGTAATAAAGGAAAATATGTTAAGTGCTAGATTTGTATCTATGTGATCGCACAGGATTTGTGCATAGTGTATGTTGAAACTTGCAGAGCTAAGTGAAATGATTGTAAGAAGGCTTTGTGCTTAAAACTAGCTTGGGGAAGGAGGATCCGAAGAGGTGTGCACATATCTCATGTCCTATGCAAAGTGGGTTCTGAGGCTCTGTGCTTGTAGAATATTGAGAGAAGATAATAAAGAAGAGAAGAGTTGGTGGATGTATCCCCACATTGGGTTGAACCACGTATATCATGTGTTATGGTTGCTTTTTTCTTTATGGTTGTTGTCTTGTGTATGTAATTTAATATTAAGTGTAGTAATGAATGTTTAGATGCATCTAGTATGATAGATTATCTCTTAAATGATGTGAATAAATACTAGATCCGATCTTTTTCCAAATTCTAAGTGCTTAGATGTGTTAGATCTGGTATAATACTGCGTTGTTCTATAATTAGGGTTTGGATCTGCGATGTGAATAAGGGTTAATTACTGATGAATGTTAACTTCTAAGTGATTTTTTAAGTGGTATAGTCACATATCTGTGTCCCAACTAGGTTGCATACATTTGGGTCCTGCAACCACCCCTACCTCTACCTCGGGTGAGACTTCATCTGCTTCGCAAGTGTTTTCGAAAGGGACAATAGTTAGGGTTTTGTTGGTGCATTGTTGAAGCATTGAACCCTGGGTCTGCCCTTGTTCCAACAAGGTATGAATGTTGGTCAACCCCAAAATGGTAGCAAGAAGGAAGCCTAACCAAAAAATGGTTATGTTTCTGGTTGGAATAGAAAGGGATTGAGTGAATGAGATATGCTAAAGAATCGGGAAACGAATGTCAGATCTAGTGACAAAACTTTAAAAGAATGAGAATATAAAAGGGGATGTTGAGACCATGGAACCTGATGAAGGCAGAGACCGAGATCTGGCTAAAAACAAAGGAGCTATTATTTGAGCAGAAAGATAACAGAAATTTGAAGCTAATACCACACAAATATTTGGACAAGTATGTATTTAGCGACTTGCATGAAGTATTTTTCTGTGATTTCCCGCATGTGTTGCATGAGTGGATATTGAGGTTGAAAGAAAACCACCCTACAAATTGGATCAGGCAACTAGAGTGTAATTCTGTGGAGATCTCACAATTACAACAAGTTGACAATAAATTTATGTGCACAATATATTTCTGGTTAGACAACATTGTTGCAGTATTTATCATAGAGTTTGTAGTAGATACGGTGAATTCTTACAGTGCAATAGAGCAAGATTTCTTGAAGGGACCTCGAGGTAGGTATATTATATTTATGTATACTTCCATTAAAATGTTATTGTATAACAAAGGTGTAATGACAATGGCCTCAGAAAACTAAACTTTCATGCGTGCATGGTGGAAGGGGGGAAGCACTGACAAGAGATGGAGAAATGGAGGAAGAGATGGATAAAGGAAAGAAGGAGAGGCCTTTGATCCAATTATGATGGAGGAAGAAAAAATCAAGCAGATCATGGAAACAAATGGAAGAACGCGTAGTGGAGTACCATACCAATACAATATGAAGAATAAGAAGAGATTTGTTGGCCATCGACCAAGTTTTGGGGAAACTTTGGTCAATTTTGGCCTACTTTTGGACTTTGACACGTTGATAGAAGTAGGAGTGCCTGATGGAGCTAAGATCGTGGATCTCACCTAATTTTAGGGTTAGGGTTTTGTAACAGGTTTATGGGATGTCGTTCCATAGGTTTTCCCCATGTTCAGGCGTTATTGTAAGGGTTTGTAAAGTATAAATAAAGAAGAATGCATTGTTAAAGTAGTTAAAGTAGTTCATGTAGTTCTATGTAAAACATAAGTACTTTGTGCGAAGGAATGCATGTGGTCAAGGCTTTGTGCTCGACTATGATTTTGTAGAAGGTGATAAATGTTTTGATAGAGATTGTGGCTCTATGCATTTGACCTATTTTTGGAAGGAAAAGAGGGAGGATATAGTTCTTAGTGCGCAGATCTCCTGTCTTGTGCGAAGTTTGACTCTGTGGCTTAGTGCACAGAAGTGGCTGAATGTAATATCTTGGAAAATAATAAAGAGGTGAAGCGGTTTGTGGATGTAGCCCCACCCTAGGGTGAACCACGTATATCTGGTGTCTCATGGTTTTCTTTGTGCAGTGTTATCTCTGTTGTGTCGTGGTTAATGCTTATATTATGATGTGTAATGAAAATATATATTGTTTCTTAAATACTTTTCTTATATTAAAGAGTAAATGAATGATATATTTAACTTGTGGTGCCAATAGATAAGTTCTAAGTGCTCAGGGTATATAATCATTTGTTGTTACTACATCGATCTATGTTTGATTATGCTCTGCAGTGTTAATAAGTTTAATAAACTAATGCATGTCACTTCCTAAGCATTAACAAAATATTATTCTAAGTTCTACTATCACAAATCTATGTCCCAGCTTGGTTAAAGACACCAGCGTCCTGTAGCCCCCCCTATTTCTACCTTGGGTGAGACTTCTCCTGCTTCGCAGGTGTTGCCGAAAGGGACGGTAGTAGAGGTTTTGTTGGTGCGTTGTTAAGCATTGAACCTTGGGTTTGTGCCCTCAACCAAGTTTTGGGGAAAATTTGGTCAGTTTTGGCCCACTTTTGGACTTTGACACAATGGTCAAAGAAGGAGAACCCAGGTGGAGCTGAGATCATGGATCTCACCTATTTTGTGGGCTATATGGACCTAATAAGGGGTCCTCTAGGGTTTTGTAATGGCTTTTTGGGTTGTCGGCCCATGGGTTCTCCCCATGTTTAGGCCTTATTGTAAGGGTTTGTAAAATATAAATAAAGGGGAATGTATTGTAGAAAAATAAAAGTGAATGTAGTTATGTGTGGAATAATATCTCTGTGCACAGATTGTATGTAGTCAAGGCTTTGTGATTGAATGTGATTTTGTAGAAGGTGTTAAGTGTTTTGATAGATATTGTGGCTCTGTGAATTTGACCTATTTTTGGAAGGCAAAGAAAAAGGATCTAGGGCTTAGTGCGTAGATCTCATGTCTTGTGCGAAGCTCGACTCTATGGCTTAGTGCACATGAGTGACTGGATGTAAGACCTTGGCGAATAATAAAGAGGTGAAGAAGTTTGTGGACCTATCCCCACCCTGGGTTGAATCATGTATATCTGGTGTCTCATGGTTTTTTTTGTTCAGTGTTATCTCTATTATT
>ML787845.1:461614-475559 GCA_009831015.1 Picea engelmannii | reverse complement strand
ATATATATATATATATTGTTGCTTAAATACTTTACTTATGTTAAAGGGTAAATGAATGCTAGATCTAACTTTTGGTGCTAAGAGCTAAGTGCTAAGTGCTAAGGGTATAAAATCATTTGTTGTTACGGTACCAATCTATCTTTGATTATGCACTGCAGTGTTAATGGGGTTAATAAACTAATGCATGTCACTTCTTGAGCGTTAACATAATATTCTACGAAGTTCTATTATCACAAATTCATGTCCCATCTTGGTTACAAACACCTGCGTCTTGTAACCGCTCCTTGCTTCTACCTTGGGTGATACTTCACCTGCTTCATAGGTGTTTCCAAAAGGGTCGGTCGTCAGGGTTTTGTTGGTGCACTGTTAAGCATTGAACCCTGGGTCTTCCCATGTGCCAACAAATGGTTCTGTTTCCAGGATCTGAAACTGTGATTGGTGGGAACTGAATTAAATAAAAAGAGAATCTCTATGGGTAGATCTACTACTGAAGTGCGCAATACTCTACTTGAATTATGAAGCTTTGTGCCAAAAAAGTAAGCTGATATGAAGAAAATAACTAAGATCCTAAAATATGTAAGCTTTGTGCTTTGGTAAGAGAAAGATAAGTGAAAAAATTTGTTTTGAAAGCATGAATTTAAGTATATTTAATAGATTATGTCCTATTCTGAAGGCTAGGGTGCAGTTGAAAGAAAACGTTGATTTGATTAAATTTAACGGAAATGAAGAAAGATATGGTATTCCTATGCATAGAAAGAATTTTTGGACTGATAAGTAGATGAAGGAACATAGAAAAAATGTTTGCAGATTACAGGTCCAACACTATGATCCTAGGGGAAGTGCACAGTATAGAAAAGATTGGGAAACATTTAAGAGAAAAAGAGGATTGACTTTGTGTTATAATTGCAGAAGGTCGTGACATCTTGCTAAGAAATGCCCTAGGGTAGGCCTTATTTGTCTTTTTTGTAATATTGTTGGTCATGAGGTTGAGGATTGTCCAAGAATTATTGCTAAAGTTGAAGGGATGGACACAAGACAAGAAAATTATGAAAAGAGTCAAGAGACTAAGGGTATGTTAGAAATTCATAAAGAGAAAATATCATAGGAATTTCAAACTATGTTATTACAGTTGAAAGAAACGATGGATGTTCATAAAGATGTCAGTTTACCAAAAAAATTGAAAGAAAAAACAAAGCATAAGTGCAAGAATAGAAGACTTCGACATAGACCGTATAGTCTTGGATGAAGAAACACAAGTGAACATCATGACAAAAGAAACTTGGGAAGTTTTGGGAAAGCCTACTATGGTACCTTCTTTAGGAAGGATAGGCTTGTTTAAAGGGAAGATGATAACCTTATGTGGAAGAGTAACTACTGTACCTATTATTGTCCATGGAACATCGACTGAAGAATAATTTGAAGTCATTAGGTTTGTGAAGTACAACACCTATTTCCCACTTTTGTTAGGTAAGCCTTGGATTGAGAATGATCAGATCATAAGGAAAGCAGAGGAAGAATCTAGAGAAAATAAAAAGAAAGAATTAAGGGATTTCATAGCTAGAAAAATAAACAAACTAATAGAAGAGCGAGCTGATAAGTCGAAGCAATAGAGAAAATTAACAATGCATGAGGGACATAAAGAAAAATAATTGTCCATTAAAGTTGAAAGAATGCAAGAAGGCTTGATGGACCTATCTATCGAAGAGAGAAGTATGCACAATTAGGAAGTGTTAAGAAAAGGGATATTAACTTCATAAACTTTGAAGGTACCTCAACAGTGCGAAGCCACCACGCTAGGGGAAGATAAGAATAAAAATGGAAAGAGGATTCTAGAAACAGTTAAAGAGACTCAGATAATAGGAAATAAGGCAAGGAGGATTAATAAAAAGAAGGCTAAGTTGGAAAATCTACAAGAATTTATGGAGAATAGATGGAATACTTCACAGATTGGAACCTCGCAAAAGGCAATTTCACAGGTTTTGAACCTTGTTGGAACAACAGGTCCGCACAGATTTGGACTTCACCCTGGCAAAGTTATATGACCGTTGGAGGCATCCCAACCATTAGAGTGATGCTCTAGAATAGTTAGGAAACACATGTATGGGTTTATGGATTTCTTTTGGACATTGAGACCGCGCCATAATAGATATATTTACATTAATGGAAGCATTTTCCTGCCCGTTGGAAGATCCATGACGACTACCCGCTTACTTAACTCGTCAATGGTGGTGCTGGGACCACTTTTTGCTACCCATGATTGATTGAGATAAGAAGAAAATTTTCCAAGTGTCGAGTTATGTTGCATGTTGTTATTTGAAACTATACCCCACCTATCCATTTGTCTACCCCACATATATGTTAAAAGATAGAATGTCAGGAAAACCCAACAAGTTGGAGAAGTCTGTCAAGAAAGTTATTAGGACACTCATGGCCGACAGACTTGCATCTGAAGGTATTCATGTGTCATCGACTAGGGGACTGCATGCTTCCCCTTTGACCAAACGTCGTTCCACTGTCATCAAACCCTTAACTAAACAAAGAAGTAAGCACTGCAGTGATATGGCTAATGTGAAGCAGATCCCATCGATGTTGCTTGAATATATTTCGCCTTTGACCGACGATGTTAACCATCACACTATCCCTCGAGATTTTGAATATTCCTTGTTCACTGCGTACATTCTTAAAGGAATTCACATAGTCGGGAGTCATTTAGGACAGTTCCCATTGTTGAAGAACAACGACTTAACTTAGGAGATCTGAAGAACTATGCCATGTTAGCTCCTCAGCTCTATTTAACAAAGACAACCAGAAAGAAACATCGCCTCATCTCGCAGCCATGGATTAAGGGGTTGGCGTAGTTGACCGTGTTGAACGTAATGAAGATTCCCCATTTTGGCTGCCACCAAGAGGTTAACGTTTGTGTTAAACTCCTTCTACCATGCTATCATGGAGAATATCTATGGCTTGACAAAAGGATTACTGTGGATCCAATGCTGATCCAATGGATCACGGGTTTAAGTTTGAAGGGTCCTGACCCAAAACAGTTCTATCCAGGGAAGACCTTATATCCTTCGTTAGCACATCTCATAAAAAAATCCTATGGAGAAGTATAAAAGGGGAGGCAATGTTACAAGGTAGCCTCCATACAGGATGGCATAGTGCACCTTGCTTGTCAATTTTTAGCTGGAAATATAGTGAGGAAGAACTGACCCACACAGGTCACTAGATTTGTGGTGGACCTCACAGGAAAGTGTGTGGAGGGCATGCATATGAACTAGGAGAACTACCTCGTCAATGAGCTAGAAAAGGATTTCGGCGAAGCCCAGGACTTGGGATATGAATTTCATTACAGTTGGTTGATCATCCTGATTGTATTTGTGGCTTGGCAGATGCCTGGAGGATCCACTTTCCCAGAGATTGAACCTACAGAGCCCCTGGCTGCTCATTTTTCCACCATGTCGTATACCAATGACATGATGAAGCAAAGACAGTCTAATGTGATGTTTCACAGATACTATCAACAGTTGAAAGTCACCATTGAATCATTTCCACATATGACACTGCATACCCTACATTAGTATTGACCCATAATGAAGTTCCACACCGATCCCCACTTCATTTACATCATCGCACGAAGAGATAAGCACCAAGAAGAATTGGATTCATACTACAAGCTTACATATGAAGATATGTAGAAGATTACAATGGAATGGCCAGAAGAATTTATTGTACCTATCGCCAATACAGATATATCTAACATTGACACTATAGGAAGACCGATATTTGCACAAGTTGAACATGTCGGATAGTCCAGTGAGACGAAGAAGCAGAAAAAGCAGGCTGAAGTCCAGGACATAGAGAGTGACGAAGAGAAAAATTATGAAGATAACGGGTCTGGCTCGCCAGGAGGAGGAGAAGATGAAGCAAATATATAGGGAGGAGGAGATAAATGAGAAGAAGAGAAAGGAGGAGGTGAAGCTACTTCACCTGAAGATCCCCTTGTTGGGACAATGACACCACAGAAGAGGAAATTTTCTCCGAAGTAACCTTCATCAAGGAAGAAAACCCGTGCCAATAAGCCACAGTTGGAACCCACCTTCACCGATGATGACATTATTATGGTCGATGGAGCTATGGACGATGCCTCTGAAGACATGCTGCAGAGATGCAAAGAGAAGCAACTGGAGTTATATGGAAGGATTGAGAGGGAGTTGAAGGAAGTGCAACAGGCTGTTCACTTGGTCTGCATAGTGCTTACTACGTCGTTTGCACCTTCCTCATCATAGACCGCAGAATTGGGGGACGAACCAACTCAGTTAAGAAGGATTGTTGATGCAACAGAATCTTGGTTCCACAGAACTCAAGAAGAGAGGGAGAAGGATATATAAGCCTTGCAAAAGGAGCAAGACGAAGCCCTAGTACAATTATGAGTAGTGCAGGACAATATTGTTTGTCATGAAAGAGACAAAGCAGAGCTTCAGGTGAATCTTTAGGAGGAAAAAGCCTAGCTATAGAGGGAAAAAGAGAAAATGCTCGTAGAGCAGGGCATGGTCAAAGAAGCGGTAAGTAAAGAATGTCACTCTATGCCAGGCTTGGCACAGGAGGAGAAAGAGTGTGTCAAATCGCAAGTAGTGAAGCTTGCAAAGACCCTCCAATAGCTTTAGGCTAGGACAACTGAACTATAGGCCTAGACAATGCCGAGCACCCTGCAGGAGGTGCGTGACCAGAGGGAGGAATCCGCTAAGAACAAAGTAGAAAGTATCAGATCCCTCGCCTCGATATGTAAACAACTAAGTAACACGAGTGCCCAGACATATGAATGCCTCGTCAAGGATCCAGAGCTAAAGAAGCTAGAAGCAGAGTTACAAAAGGAACAATAGCAAGCATTTTCATTGTAGTCACAGATGAAGCTGCTCACAATAGTGGAAAGGATGAAGAGATTCTAGGAGCAATGCACAGTACAACAATAGATCACTACCCTCCAAGGTAAGGTGATGGAAGTAACATAGAATATACAACCTGTGCAGGACGAAGCTTGCAAGGTGTTCGAGGAGATCGATAGCCAAGGTTCATAGTTAGATCAAGTAGTCACAGTAGTATAACAACGTCTGGAAGGGCCTATTATAGAGGAGACAATACAATAGCTCATTGAGTAGGAGGATCAGGCGAGGAAGCAAGTTGAGGAAGCTCGAGTTAAGATCAAGGCTTTAGAAGCAACATTTTCTAGACCTGAGTGACTTAGGATGAGTCACAAGTGAGTTTTGGGGGCCTACTAGCCCTCAACTAAGTTTTGGGGAAACTTTGGTCAGTTTTGGCCCACTTTTGGACTTCGACACGTTGGTCGAAGAAGGAGCACCCAGGCGTAGTTGAGATCACAGATATCACCTAATTTGTGGGCTATGTGGACCCAATAAGGGGTCCTCTAGGGTTTTTTAATGAGTTTCTGGGTTGTCGACCCATGGTTTCTTTCCATGTTTAGGCCTTATTGTAAGGGTTTGTAAAGTATAAATAAAGGGAAATGTATTGTAGAAAAATAAAAGTGAATGTAGTTCTATGTGGAACAGTAGCTCTATGCGCAGATTGTATGTGTTTGAGTCTTTTTTCTCGACTGTGATTTTGTATAAGGTGCTAAGTGTTGTGATAGAGATTTTGGCTCTGTGCATTTGACCTATTTTTGGAAGGCAAAGAAGGAATAGCTAGGGCTTAGTGTGCAGATCTCTTGTCTTGTGCAAAGCTGGATTCTATGTCTTAGTGAACAAGAGTGACTGGATGTAAGACCTTGGTGAATAATAAAGAGCCGAAGTGGTTTGTGGACATATCCCCACCCTGGGGTGAACCATGTATATCTGGTGTCTCATGGTTTTCTTTGTGCAACGTTATCTCTGTTATGTTTTTCTTAGTGCTTAGATTATGATGTGTAATGAATATATATATATATATATATATATATATATATTGTTTCTTAAATACTTTACTTATTTTAAAGTTTAAATGAATGCTAGACCTAACTTGTGGTGCTAAGAGCTAAGTGACAAGTGCTCAAGGTATAAAATCATTTGTTGTTACATTGTCAATCTATATTTGATTATTCTCTATGGTGTTAATGGGATTAATAAACTAATGCATGTCACTTCCTAAGCATTGAAAGAATATTCTTCGAAGTGCTATTATCATAGATTTGTATCCCAACTTGGTTACAGACACCTGCATCCTGTAAACCCCCTTGCTTCTACCTCGGGTGAGACTTCACCTGCTTCGCAGGTGTTTTTGAAAGGTATGGTAGTCAGGGTTTTGTTGGTGCGTTGTTAAGCGTTGAACCCTGGGTCTACCCCTATTCCAAAAACATCCATGGTTGCGAGTGAAAGCTTGGAAAGTGATGAAAAAGAGGTAGAGTATCTCCGGGCCATGGAGTAGATTGAGGAAATCCTACATGTGACATATGAAAGGAAGACAAGAGGTCAAAGAGAAGAAACAGTAGGTAAAACTCCTATCCATATCCATGTCAGTGTGGAATCCATAAACCCATGTGTGACTAATACACCAGAAAGAACACCACCATTTAGAAAAATAAACTTCAGTGGAAGAAACACAGCAGGAAGTACATCTACATAGGGAGGAACAATTGGGGGAACCAGTTCGGGAAGTATTAGTCAAGGATCTACACCGCACGAACATAGTAGTTCAATATTCAGGATGGCAGGACATGATCCCACCATCAGGTTACCAGAGTTTAAGGGAGAATCATAGGACCATAAGAAGCACTTGTTCATATGTGAAAATATTTGGGTAGAAAAGATGATCACAGACGAGGATAACAAACTTGCGCAGTTACCCATCATGATAAGAGACCACACACTATATTGGTACATGAGCTTAGCTACAAACAACCCACCAGGAACAACCAGAATGATTATGGGTATCAAGAGATTGATGATAAATGAATTCTAGAAGCCTAGCTCAGAGAATCAATAAATGAATGAGATGATAGAGATCAGACAGAAACCAGGAGAATCTGTTTGGGATATGGACCAGAGATTCAAACGATTAAAGGGAAAGTTGAAGTATGTCATGAAAGATATGCATCATAGGAATCTATTTGTGAATTAACTACTACCACACTTGAAATACCCTTTGAGACAACATAAGTTTCAGACCCAGGTAGAGGCTCTACAGGTAGCCTTGCAACTAGAAGAAAACCAATATCAGAAGACATATCTAGCAATAGAGGAGCTCAAGGAGGATTTGAAGAATCTAACATTTCAATTAAACCAAAACAAGAGTAAAGACAAAAGAGAAGATGTTTGGTGTACCACATGTAGCACAAAAGGACATCACAAGAATGAATGCCCAACATTCTCGCAGTACATGGAAACAAGAATTCCAAACCCTTTTCCATCAGGAGGACTATGGTGTGAGATCTATAAGACATAGGGGCATGATCCATATCATTTTCCAATGATGTATAAATACCAGACAATGAATAAGAGTTCATATTGCAACTTTTGCAAGTCAATAGGCCATGATGATAAAGATTGTAGGACAATGGTGCTAATGATGGAAAGAACATCAAACACCTATAGGGTGCAGGAAGATATGATCACAGGGCAAGCTGCACCACATGTTAACCAAGTACCATCCCCATTTAACACTACGCCACAACAATATAACACTGTGCAGCCATAGCCACAGTATAATCCCGCGCAATATAAGCAGGTGCCCTAGTACAACGCACCGTGAGGAGATCAAAATGGATACAGAGGTGGAGGATGAAGTAGAGGAGGCTTTGGAAGAGGAAGAGGACTAGTGGTATGCCATAACTATAAAAAACCATGACACTATGCAAGATATTTCCACTCAAACCTGTGACTTGTATGCATTTTCACGCATCGGATCATGACACAGAAGAATCATCGACACTATTGGGGAAGATCCAGAAAAAGAGAAATCAAAATAATCAGAATGTTCAATGGATTTCTACAGAAGTGAGGGATGATGGAATAAATATAGACATAGTTACGTGTAGAGGAGATAATACAGGAGATGACACAGTAAGACAAGATACAACACAACACCAATGGATGAAGAAGAATGTCGAACCACATTAGCATTTTGATTCATAGAACGAAAATGAGATATTCAAGCAAGAAAGAGAATAATTATTGAAGCCAGATATTGCATCTACATAAACTTCACAACACACTTAGAACGTACCAACGTACAAGATGCATTCATCGTTGGATCACACTAATGAAGCGCAATCCCTAGGAAAAGTAAGTACCATAAAGGATTTTATGCAATCCTATGTTAAACTACTAAATGATCCATCATCTGTTAAATTGTCACGAAATATGTTAGAAATATGTAACACAGATGTAGAGGGAAAGCTAGAGAAGAAAATAGTTATCATGTGCATACAAGGAGGAGAACAAGCAGAGAGTTTAGACTAAATGCCAACATTGGATATTTCAACATGGAGGATATTATACTGGATTTAGGCTCCGAAGTGAATGTACTACCCAAGAAGACATGGCAATGTGTGGGAGAGCCCACATTAGGATATTCACCTGTTTAGCTGAAACTAGCAAATCAACACAGGGTTCTTCCAATTGGAAGGATAAAGGGTGTAAAAATAGATCTGGATGGAGTGTGGACTAAAGATAATTTCAAAGTAATAGAAATAGTGTATGCCACAACACCTTATCCGACATTGCTTGGCTTGGATTGGGCCTTTGACAATCAATCCATAATCAATCTGAAGACGAGGAAGATGCCATTTGAGTCAGGAGAGTACATAGTCATTGTGCCACTAGATCCATCAAAAGGACAAAGGTTTGTAGACCTAGAGGAAATTAACCAATTATATAGAACCACCACACAAGAAGAAGATTATGTGAATCCAACTGTAGACGGGGTACTCAGTTGGAGAAGTATCACATCATGTGTGTCAAACTCAAATACAAGGTTGGAGAATTGGAAACAGATATTGCATGAAGTATCCATAATAAGGTGTGCAAGAATAGACTTCACAGTAACATGGGTAGGTACATAGATAAGAGAACCTCCCAGCTTTCATGGGGTGAATGAATTAGAAGAATTCCTAACAAGATATGAAAATGAAGTGTTATAAAATCATAGGGTCTTAGCTATGGAAATAACACTCAAGGAAACACCTGCAAGATGGTGGGGTGTGCACAAAGAAACAATCAAGGACTTGTACCAATGTAAGTGATTACTGCACATCAGATTTGGCGTAGAATAGGGAAGAAATCAACTGCAGATATATGATGGAAAAGGGAAACCAATACAACACTTGGATAAGTGCATAACACTATGGATAATGAAACCACCAAAAGAATGGCCTCACCACTTTATTCACACATTGGAAGGAATTCCAACAAATAGGTATGTAGACCAGGAACTGCGCAGAGGCATTGCAGAATGGGCAACATTACAACGGAATTTTATAGTCACTTTCTCATTTGAACATGAGAACCCCAACATGGATTCAACACTCAAAAAAATCAGAGGGGTAATATTCATTTGAGAACCATAGGTTGAACTTATAACAAAGCATCAACAATAGAACAAATAGACAATAGAAAGAATAACAGAGTTACTACGCGAGTATAGTGACATCTTCCTAACAACCTATACAGAGATGAAAGGCATAGCAACATAACTAGGAGAGATGAATATACCTCTCAAACCCGAGGCTAGATTAGTCAAACAATGACCATATAAAATGAATCCAATATATAAGCATAAAGTAAAAGCAGAAATTGATAGAATGTTGGAAGCTGGAATCATCGAACCAGTGGGGGAATCTGAATGGGTAAGCCCTATGGTTGTACAAGAAAAGAAACAAGGAGGGATAAGAATCTTTGTATATCTCAGGAAATTGAATGATGCTCTCTTACATGACCCTTTCCCCACCCATTTCACAGATGAAGTATTAGAGAATGTAGGAGGCCAGGAATCATACTCATTCACATATGGATTCTCAGGCTACCATCAGATCAATATAGCTCTAGAAGACATGTACAAGACCACTTTTTCCACATAATGGGGATCTTACCAGTACACAGTCATGCCTTTTAGACTGAAGAATGCACCAAAAATATTCTCAAGTAGTCATAGATGCATTCAAATAATTCATCCATCATTTTTTAGAAGTATATCTGGATGAGTGGACAATCTACAGTCTGCTGAAATACCATGTAGAGGTATTAAGGATAATGTTGGAAAGATGTAGGTAGTGTCAGATATCATTAAATATCAATAAGTGCATCTTTGGAACACCTTTTGGGATATTATTGGGCCATATAGTGTGAAAACAAGGCTTGTTAGTAGATCCTACAAAGATTGCCGTGATTATCAATTTACCACCACCAAAATCAGTACGTCAATTGAGAGCAACATTGGGACACATAGGCTACTACAGGGAATTCATAAAAGCGTATGCTTAGGTCACTGCACCGATGGAGAAACTGTTGAAAAAATATAGTAAATTTCAGTGGAATGAGGATTGTTAGTGAGGATTGGACAAATGGTAACAACACCAATACTAGTATTACCAGATTGGGAAAATAAATTTCATGTGCATGTAGATGCATCAACCATAACAGTTGGAGCTATTCTAATGCAACCAGGAGTTGGAGAGTTAGACCATCCTATATAACTTGCAAGAAAAAAATTGTCAAAGTCAGAGAAGAATTACAATACTACAGAAAGAGAAGGCTTAACAATGGTATATGCACTGTAGAAGTTCAGGCACTATCTACTTGGGAAACATTTTAAAATGTTCACAGATCATTATGCCCTCAAATACCTAGTCAATAAGCTAGTGCTGGGGGGAGGATCTATACATGGTCACTGTTGTTTCAGGAGTTTGAGTTTGAAGTGATAGTCAATCCAAGGAAGTTGAATGCAGGACCCGAACACCTATCAAGGATCACCAATGGAGAGGAACCTATGAATTTATAGGAAAACTTCCCTGATGCATAGTTATTTTTAGTCCAAGTAGATTATGAATATTTTGCTGAAATAATTTAATACTTGAGTACAGGGACTGTGCCACAAGAATTCAAGACTCCGCAGAAGAAAAATATCTTAGTCAGAGCCGCAGACTATCAATTGATTATGAGACACTTATACAATATGGGCATAGACAACATATTGAGAATATGTGTACTAGAACATGAAAGGCCTAGGATTTTAGAAGAGGCTCATGAGGGAATAGATGGAGGAAATTATGCAGGAAAAACTACCACGCAGAAGGTATTGTGCGCAGAATTATGGTGGTCGACCATCCAAAGAGATGCCAAGGAATACGGCCATAGATGTGATGTATGTCAAATGGTTGATAAACCTAATAGACGGGATGATATGCCCCTAAGAACACAAGTAACCTTGCAAGTGTTCGACTAGTGGGAAATAGATTTTGTGGGACCAATTAATCCACCAGAAAAGAGGTTAGGAGCAAGGAATATCATTATTGCCACAGAGTACTTAACGAGATGGGGAGAAGCGACACCAATAAATATTGTAGTGCAGAGACAACAACACACTTCTTGTTTGAGAAAGTGCTCACTAGATTTGGATGCCCAAGGATTTTGATGAGTAACCAAGGCACTCACTTCATCAATAATACTATCAAGGCTATGACTAAGGAGTTTGAATTCTATCATCAAATGAGTACACCATATTATCCTCAAGAAAATGGAATGGGGGAAGCCTATAATAAGATCCTAGAGAATGCATTGACAAAGATATGCAATGTCAACAAGGACGATTGGGACTTTAAAATACCAGTAGTATTATGGGTATAAATGACTACATGAAAAATGTTGACAGGGAAGACACCATTCAGGTTGATGTATGGACAAGAAACAGTGGTGCCATTAGAATTTTTGGTACCTAGTCTATGTGTAGCACCAATCACTAACATGACAGAATGAAGCGCAGTACAAGAAACACTAAGTCAACTGATGGTGATGGAAGAAGATATGATTCTAGCAATATATCACCAAGAAGTAAAGAAAGCAAGGGACAAAACTTGGCATGAAACATATATTAAAAGAAATATTTTTGAGGGAGACCTAGTCTTGGTGTATGACAGTAAATTTCTTCATCATCCAAGAAAGTTCAGAATGCATTTTTTGGGACCATATGAAGTGCATACTATCACAGAAGGGGGAGAGGTATAGTTGAAATATTTATGAGGTACATAACTTAGAGGAATGATCAATGGGAGTTGACTGAAAATGTACATGGACAATTGACCTCCTAGTACTTTGGAAGTTACCGGGAAGTAACAAAATATGTCTAAAGTGTATTATAGTAGAAGTAAGGGAGGAAAAAAAAAATAGATCAATGCACATGAAGGGTTGTGATAGAATAGAACTAGGCAGAAAAAATAGGGTGTTGCCAGAAAACCAGGGTTCAAAAACACGACGCGTAGAAGAGAAGTTAATGGGTAGAAAGGTGCAATGCGCAGGAAACACAACAAAAAGTGAAAAAGTGACAATTACCAGTGAAACACAGCTGCCACTTCTTCACCCTGCTATAAAGTCGAAAAACGAGGGGAAACTGACCCATTGTGTTATTTTCTAAGGAGAAGAACAAAGAGCTTAGAAAAAGAGTGATAGAGTGTGAATTTGTGCTACCATCTGTCGATTTGAGATCCTATAGTTTAGATTTCCTCACCATGTCATCACTGATGGTTGGAGCACCAAGAAGAACCAGGAGAAACACATAGAGTAGCACATGGGTGCCACAAACCAGAACCAATGAGATTCCTATAGTGGTGTATGTGGACGAAATACACACACTAGAGTATGAGCATACCACATTACACATGGAGGAGGAGAAGGAACCCACACAGGAGCTCGAGAATCCAAAAGAGGACGTTGAACGGAAGAAATCTGACACGTCTAGGGGTAAATGGACACAACAAAAAGAACCAGCCATAGGTTCCATGCAATAGTGTCTAGCGATAGAACTAGAGCTCGAAACAGAGCAAGAGGTTGTGCGAGAGGGTGGGGTATCATCCCCACAAGGGAAAAGGAAGTTACAAGAAGAAAGAAGTGTGCAGGGCATATAATGCACGCAGACAGAACTAGGTCTAGTGATGTCGAAGGTTCCCAAGGAAGTGGAGGTTGAAGATAAAATGGTAGGAGGAGTCGATAGCCTTAAATACTTTGACCATGATGTCTCTGACACCATCAAGATCCCATATCTGGTAGCACAAATCTACCTAGAGGCCAAGGGAGAAGTTCCATAAGGTGCACCACTGTTGGAGCCTACGCAGTGGATCCTAGGACTGTACAACATCGACATCATGAACTTACTAGTCATACCACACTTCGGGGGTGGGAAATACATACACGGATGTGTCAAATAGTTGTTAGCAAGGGTTCACAGAGGCAAATTGTGGATGAATATGCTAGTACCGATCAACATCGATCTCATTGCAATAATTACAAGGCTACCCACATATGGGGAGAAGCCAGAACAATACCTAGAAGACAAAACTAAGGAGAAATCCATCTAAGATGAGATCAAAGCAAAGTATGGTGCATAAAGGGGTAATAGGGGTATGAGGATAAGAGACATCAATAATATTGTGACATGATTTGCAACATGACTGTTGGGTTGCAAATTATTGCACAAGTGTTGAAAAAAGGAAGTGCCCGCAGGAATAGTAGCAGTTGTGTTAAGCCCTAATATTGGTTCATTACCCCTTAATTGGGGCATATTAGATTAGTAATGTTATTTTATTTATGTCGGATTTAGGCCATTATTTGTAATTTAGATTAGTAATTTTATTTTATTTATGTTGGCTTTAGGCCATTAGTTGTAATTATACCTCCTAGTCTCCTATATATACCAAGGAGACATTTTCATTTTGAATCATCTTGTACTTGAACATTTAAGTGGGGTAAAA
>ML787845.1:393947-411364 GCA_009831015.1 Picea engelmannii | reverse complement strand
CAGCACAAATACATTGTGACAGCCACTGATTACTTTACTCGATGGTCTGAAGCTGCCGCGCTAAGAACTGTTAACACAAGTTAGGTGATCGCCTTTCTAAACTCGCATATCATCACCCGTTTTGGTATCCCTGATTGTCTAGTCTTTGATAACGCTTCATACTTTTCCTCTCTTCAGATGAGTGATTTCCCCTTAGAAAAAGGAATAAATCTTAAGTATTCCGCGAGTTACTACCCCCAGGGTAACGACTTAGCAGAATCAACAAACAAGAACTTGATCAAAATTATCAAGAGAATCGTGGCTAAAAATCACAAGAACTGGAACAACGCACTGCTGAATGCACTGTGGGCTGATAGGGTAACACCCAAAGCCGCTATAGGTAATTCCCCCTTTTTTCTCATTTATGGTAGAGAAGCCATTTTACCTCCTCATGTTCTTCTTCCTTCGCTCCAATTGTCACAAAAAGTTCAAGAAGAAGAATGTCCCCCTTTAGAAAGTTGTATTAACGCTTTGATGAAGTTAGAAGAAGTAAGAACCCAAGCCAAGCGTAAACTAGATCAACATTAACAATTGATTAAACGATGGTTCGATTCTAATTCTGCTTCTGATAGAAATTTTGAAGTAGGCGATCTCGTCTTAAAGTGGGACAAACCACACGAAGGGAAGGGTGAACACACTAAATTTCAAAATTTGTGGCTTGGGCCGTTTTTGATTGCTGAAAAGTTGGGTCCTGGTTCCTTTCGTTTGCAGAATCTTGAAGGACAGCCTGACACCTACCCGGTGAATGGCCAGGCCCTGAAAAGATACTTTGCCTGATTTCTATCCTTGTATATTATGTAAATATTTCCTTTTGTTTTTATTTGTTTTTATTTTTTTCCTTTGTTTTCGTTTTTTATTTTGATTTGATTGATTAGTTTTGTGTGTTTTGTGAAACATATGCATGCCTGTGCACTGAGCCATTCAGACAAAGACTATAAAGAGATTTCTTCGCTGAAATAACTTCTGGAAGGTTCTACAGACATCAGTGATATATATTTCTGAAAATGATATTGGAAAATGTTGTTTGAAAGAAGTTTACTAATTCCAATCTCTGAGTGAAGTTTTTCATGATCATCTTTATCTTTTTACGCTGTCCCTTTTCCGTAAAGGAATGAATCAAAAGGATATCTCCCTGTCAAAGTAAGTTGTTTTAGAAATAAAACATTTCTGGAGCTGAATAAAGGATAGTATTTAAAAAATTCTGATGAGGTCTGAAAAATATGAGAAAATATCAAGATTTTTCAGCGTCACCCTGCTCAGCTATCTATAAAAGAAAAACAAAATAAAAATATTTATAAGAGCTGTGGGAAGTGTTTGTAAACCCGCCGGGATACTGAACAGGTCCGCTGGTAGTGGGTAAATGCAAGCATGGCGCCAAGACAACTTCGTCGGGGTACTGAACAGCCCTGCTGGCAGCGAAGCAATGTGAGGTAAATGAAAATCTGTAAAATTATAAGAAACCTCTTTTAAAAAGTCCTTTACTCTAATATAGAACTTCTTGACAGGATAAAGACGTCCGAGTGGGGTAAATGGCAACCCTGTCGAGGCTATGGACGCCTACTGGCAGCATTGGCCATGCCAACAGTATCGAAGATTTTATCATAAAAATTATGACTTGCTGATCTTAAAGATTGTTCTTGGTTTGCATCTTTTAAAACATCGCTGAAAAAAGATAGCTGAGGATGATGTTAGTACAATTTTCTGGTTGTGTTTTAAATCGAATTTTTCTTTGCTGTCCTGATCTGAATTTATTTCTTTTGACATAGATAACTGCTTCGCCCGGTATGTCGCCATTGTTGGCAGCCAATTTTTTTTTTTAAATTACCCTAAAAAGCTGCCTACACCTATTGTCTTCTAAACGACAAGTCATCGTCGCATTTTTCAACTAGACATTTATCTATTTCTTGCGACAATTGCAATTTGTTTTCGATTCAATTTTCACAACTGAAAGTGTGAAAACCCCTCCATCATTATTTGGACTGTTATCATCTTCTCATCGATATTCTGGAAAGCACCTACCCTTTGTTTGTTATTTGGCTGGAATGATCTTTTCAGGCTATGTCCATTTCATTTTGATTGCGCAAGTTGATTAATAAGCCATTGAGCATGAAAATTTATTGGCTACATTTGATCCTATAAAGGTCATGATTGATTGTGGTCTTATATGCTTTGATCCTTATTGTTTTGAGCTCTTGACTTATTGATAATATGAGATCTTTTGTTGCAATGTTCTAAAAACTTTGAAATATAAACATTTGACTATGCAACAAATGCATTTGTAATATTATAAGTTCTATTTGATATGAAATGGAAATGGTTTGAGTTTTACAAAGGCGCATTGATTAACCTTTTGGATTTCAATTTTATAGTTTGAATCGTTCCTTGGTCCATTGTTTTGTGAGTTTGATTTTACATTGAACAATCATAGTTTCAAACTATACATTGGCATGATTGGATTAACATTGGTTTAAACGTTTGTTTTTGATTTAATGATTTATACGATGGTGCGTTGGTTAATGTTGGATTTCATGTTGGATTGAACTATACACTTGGCACATGAATATAACATATGGTGTTGGTTCTACATTTGATTGATGGCAGGTTGATATGGTTATACACCGATTTGGGTTGGCTGATTAATGTGTTGATTACTGATGGAACAACGTTGTACCCAGTCATTAATACACTACATGGCGGTGGTAATCCCACCACCTTTGCACGCATTACATTGATTCATTCCCCTTTGAGCGCTTGCAGCTGTTAAGCCCTAGCGTTTTCTCCTGCATTTTGTATTGTTCAAACCAAACCCTACCATGCACAGAAGCCATGGCTCCTGTCATAAGGGCCGAGCCCAACGGTTTCCAAGCACTGCTGATGTTTGATGGCGCTTGTAGTGACTTGGAGAAATTCGGGTGGCTCCCGTTCATAAGGAAATTCGATGGTTATAACCCTATCGTGGCTCGGAAATTTGCGTTATCATTCGATGGCTGCCGAGCCAAAATTGGAGATGTGCAACTGGAGATTAATGAACAATTTCTAAGCTCAGCAATTAGTCTGCCTGCTACAGGACAGAGGTGGTCAAAGAGTTGTAAATTGGAAGATGTCCCGTGGACATTTCTCTTCCAATCTCGAATGGTGAAACCCTGCGACAAAGGATGGCCTGCAAAAATGTTAAAATAGCACTGGCACGACCTGCTAATGATAATCAATCAATTCGTTACTTGCGAGGGCAGGTACGGGTTCGTTTTCTTGTTTCACCTTCGTCTATTGATGGTTTTTATGGGTTTTGAACTCAATATGCCACACTATCTGCATAGAAGTCTGTTTAAGATGGCTAAAAGGTTCAAACACAGCCAGGCCGATACCAGTCTCTTCTATTTGGGGTTAATTAAAATGATTATGGTTTATGAGTTGGGGTTACGTCGTGACAGTTGGGGTGATTTTCTCAGTCGTAATGGCTTTGAAGAGTCCAACCCACCACAGGTTGATAAACCTATGGTGACCGAAAGAAAGCCTACCCCTGTGCCTTATAGAGTTTTGCTACCCAAACCTCTACCCAACCCACCTACAAACCTGCCCATGTCTGTGACCAAACATGTCGAAATTGCTAAGCCTACAGTCAATCGGCCTAAAGCTAAAGCTAGTGCTAATTCTAAAGGCAATAAAAACGCTTGGTTAATCTCTCGCATGGCGAGAAATAAACTGAAACCCTCTGCCAATCCCGAGCCTATCGTGGTCAATGAAGATTTCGATTCAGAGATTGAACGTTTTCTCGCGAACGAGTATCCTTACTCAGAAGGCTTGTGTGACAAACCTCCTTATGACTTTGTCAAGAATTTACCACCTTGTCTGCGGGATGATCCTAATTTTCCTGGCATTGAACTACCTCGTGGAACCCTCGGTGACTCATCGAAACCCTCTGCTGCTCAATCAGTTGTTCCACCATGTGATCAGTGTGGTTTATGGTTGGAGGGGTACTACCTAGACGTGTCGATGTTGCAATCAAGAATCCATGCTTTGGAAGACCAAGTGGAAAAACTCACCGGTCAGAACATCAAAGGGAAACCCACTGACAAAAAGCAGCGAACTACTGGTTCAATTCTATTCAAAAATGTCGAGTCGGCTACAACAATTGTCAATTCGAAATTGACATAGCCTCGGCAACCGTGCTAGTATAACTTTCACCCATTTATATGGCGCATTCACAAACTTTGTGTACATTATTGACCTGCTCTGTTACATAAACATGCACTGATGTATATGATTTGTTTTGATAAATCGAATTTTGTTATCGTTGAAGTTTTAGTTGGATTTGGTTTTGATTCTAGTAATCATATTCTAGATTTGATTGTTTAAATTAGTTACGATTGAATTCTCTGTTGCATGTATTATAGGAAAGTCGTTTTGCATTTCAAATTTTGAAACACGATCTATCTTTTTTATTCGAATTGGTTATGATACACATAAATGATGGTTGTTCTGTTACAATTTTATCTAAGTATGATTTTGAACAAACCGGATACGATGTGGATTTTGTTTAAAAAAGGGTTTTGTTTTATAGCGTGAATTGATACAAATCGTAACAGTTATGTGAAGTCCAGCCAGTCAATTTGTTGTGGCTCGTTGATTAAATCAACCCTGTTATATTTTGAATTGGATTAACTATCGATATTCAGTTACGAATGATTATGCACAGGATGATGAATTGTTCTATAATTGGCTCAGACCCGATTTTGTTTTATTGTTGCCCAGCTTATGGTTATCGGTACTGTTGTCACACCCAGCAATTGAAATCGATGGTGATTTTTGGTCATTACTGTTACGCATATTTCTTTCTGAGTATATCATGACATCCTTTCCGTATTTGATTACAATAGAATGAATCTTATGCATAATCTACAGCTCGCCTATCTTCACTGTTGATTGAAACGACATGAGTCTTATGTGTATTGCTATAGCTGTAACAAATCTCTTCAATTGATATCGATTATAATTATGATTTCGATTCTCATTGTATTTGATTACTATTCTGGTCGATTATGGTTGTTGATTACAATTACATCATATCTCATGTGACTCGAATCAATGCTTAATTTTGTTTGATACAAAACAGGCCTGTCAAAGATTGACCATGTTTTATGGTGACTAAAAACAGAGCATTTCGTACTCTGTTTTGATTGCATTTTTTTTATATTGTTTAATCTAAATGATAATTTCACTTGAATTATTACTAATTCATTTTGATGATGAAAAGAAAATTAAATTGGATTTGATTTTATTTGATTGAGATCTGGTCTTGTTTGCTATTTTAACTAGCTACAGAATCAGATGATTCTGTAGCTAAGTTTGAGAAGTCAATTTTTTATTGTTTTCTTAATAAAATATCCTTCTAATTTGATCTTTGAGTTCTATTGCAGGAAAATTCGAATTGGCAATAGATATGATGAGAAGTTAGGGGATGTTTTACAGATTCTACTTGCATTTTATTTCCTTAGTTTAGATGATTTTGGGATATCTCCCAGATTGTGTAAAACTATTTGAAATTATCCACAAGGAAGTTTTACCTTGTGAAGAAACCTATATATACTTATGATTTTTGTAATAATGAACATCCTCATTCATGGGAGAACAAGGATATGTAATTTTGATACAAACTGGAGTAGAATTGATGTTTCGTCATAGCTTTTGCTTTTCAATATATCAACACTTTGTTTCATGTTTTGTATATCACTTTGCTTATGGTTTATGACTACTTTAGCTATCTAAATCAAATGCAAATGATATAATTTTATTACTGTTATCCATATCTTGTTTCATCTAAATAGATAAAAGACATAACAGTTGTTGATTCATTTTGTAAATGATAGCTTTGTCTTCTTCATAGATTGAATTGTTATATATAAGTTTTCTGCATAACAGGTTTCCCTTATTGCAGGAATTTATCATCAGAAGATTGTTATGATTTTATTTTATGTCTTGTTTGTCCTATAAAACACTTCAAGAAGCAGCATAGCTAATCGTTTACGAGAATCTTAAGGACTAAACGGTGTGAATTTCTTCCTCCAACCAGCTTAAGAAGTCGTCATACACAGGGCAGATTTGGAGCGTTTCCAGATCAATTAGTTTGTGTTTGTTGTTTCGATTAAGTAGTTTAATTTAGATATAATCTTAATTAGATTTATATTAGATTGTTTGATTTCAGTAAACATATCAGATTGTTTAATTTCAGTAGTTTTTATTTCCTTTTCATAAATATAAAAATCAAAAAATAGATTCTTGGCTGTCTTAGGGCAGAGAATATACATGAGTTTTGCAGGTTTTAATCAAATCTGTAGATTGTTCATAGTGTACATTTGTGAATAAGAAATATTGTAGCTGATAATTAGATAGTTGATTTGAGTTATTACAAGAGTAACTTATAGTTTGTAGATAGAATAGTTAGAGTAGTTTTCTTTTAATATATTAGTTCTTTTTCTTTGTTTTATTAGTTTCTAGTTTCCTTTAGTTAGATTACTTAGCTCAGATCAATTCTCTCTTTGGTTTTCATAGAAGACCTTAGAGTGGCCAACGTAGCCGTTAAACTCGTCAGGGTGGTCCATTCCAAACGGCTTGGGTTATTTAGACAACCCCGGACCGGTTCCACTCTCCCAGTTGACGGACGGTCAATTTCGCCCATCAACAAATGGCGCTAGAAGGAGGGCCTGAACTTAATTAATGGCACAAGATGGTCACAAGACTCCTCCCCCCCCTAATCGCTCCCCTATAGTGACTATAATCCATTCATTCGATAGTATCCCCCCTCAAACAACAACTACTTCAACCGAAGATCCGCAGATCACAGTTGAGCTAGCAACTCCTAATCCTACAGGTGGTGATATACAATAAATTTTTAGACAATCTCTTATTAGATCACATAAAGCCTTTGCTAGTCTTAGGCAACCAAATCGCCCGTGGGGTCAACCTTTAGACTTCTCTGAAGTCAGAGAACAATTAGGTGACATAGACCTTACTATGAATCCTACAGATCCAAACACAAATCCTGCTGCAGGAGGATCTGGGATACCTCCTTCACCACCTCCCTCATCTCCTTCTTCTTCTGGAGGAGATTCCTCTTCTGACGAAGGTAAATCACCTTCTCAGCCTTCTACACCCACTACCCCAATGGAAAATCAGAACAACCCTGCTAGACCTTGGTTGGACCAGGATGCGGTAGCTGTACCTGGAGACCAACACCCTTTACCTAAGCAACCGGAGAAATGGCTTCCTAAGTTTGATCACGATTCAAAACAGATAGCCGAAGATCATATAAAAAAATTTATGTTAGCCATCAGACTCCGTAACGTTGAACATGAAGATGTTGTCTGTAGGTTGTTCCCTTAAACCTTTGAGGGTAATGCATCCACTTGGTACTTTGCCCAACAACCTCACACCATCGTGTGATGGGAAAAGTTTGAGTCATGCTTTTTGGAAAAATTTGGAGATGGCAAACCTCCTGAAGTCTTAGTCATGGATCTTTGAAACTTAAAAATGAATGCAAAAGAAAAAGTTAAAGATTTTAATTAAAGATTTTTAACACTTAAGAATAGAATCCCTGCAGACTCTATGCCTGTTGAAAGTCTTGTAATAGCTTACTACACCAAAGCTCTACATCAAAGTATAGCTATTTGGGTGAAAAATCCAAAAAGGCCACGTTGTTAGAAGCCTTTGAAGAGGCTACGCAAATTGAAAAATACATACTCAGTCTTGAAGACTCTTCTAGCAACGAAACTAAGATTGTTTCTTCTTCCAAGAAAAAGATTGAAATTCTCCCCGGACCTACACAAAACAAAGCACAATCCGAAAATTATGATTTGGAAAATTTAACCAAAGTTGTACAAAAACTATCTAATCAAGTTATCGATTTAAAAAGGTCGACTGAGGAAGCCTCTTCGAGAAAAGGACCCTGCAAACCTCCTTTCCGAAACAATTTTCCCCCAAACTGGCCTAATCTAAACCCTGAAGGCTTGAACCTAGAAAGTTTGCAATGTGCTCTCAGACAATTCTAGGAGCCCAAGATGACTTGATCCCTCCTGACATTCCTCAAGAGGAAGTCGAGCAGGAAACAACCCAAGAAGAGGAGTCTTCTCCAAATATCTTTGGTCACCTCTTGGATAGTATCTTCCAAGCTAACTTTGAGACTGTGCACTCTTACAATACTAGGAGAAAGGCCGCAAAAAAACCTCCTGCCGATAACACCACAACTCTACCTCCAAAGCCATCTAAATCAGTAGAAACTAAACAGAGTAATTCTAGCCCTAAAATAGATTATGATGTTGTAGAAGATCTTAAGAAATTACAGGCTAACATTTCTATTTATGAGTTGCTGAAATCTCCATTTTTGTTACAGAAGATGTTGCAAAATATTTTAGACAATAGCAAGAATGGTAATTCAAACGGTAATAAGGTTGTGCAAAGCAAAGTTCCGCAGAAGACTTCCCCTAAAAACAATCCTGATACTCAAGATAAAGGAAGCCTTCTTGTAATTCCTGTAAATAATGTAAATAATGTAAATAACAATGTAAATAGTTTGAATAACTCAGATAAAGTAGTCTTAGAAACTGCGAGTAATAAAACACAAGCTACCACTCTAAATACTCGCAATAATGTACCTCCTTTTCTTTTAACTTTCGAAATCTTCAACAGAAATGTGCATAATTGTATGGTTGACTCAGGAGCATCGTCAAATGTGATGCCTTGGTCAGTTTGCCAAAAGATTAACGCTGAAGTAGAACCATCTTCTTTGAAAATCATACAACTTGATCAAACAGATGTTAAAGTTATAGGCGAACTAAAAAATGTATTGATTAGATTCTCATCTAACCCAAAAGTTCATCAGGTTATTGATATAATTGTGGTGGATATTCCAGAAGTGTATGGTATGTTTTTGAGCAGGGACTGGTCGGAGCAGCTACATGGTTAATTCGTAACAGACTGGTCTCACTTATGGCTTCCAGAAAATGGCAAGCCTAACAAGATCAAGGTGAATCGTGAGCGTTACCTCAAGTTCACGAAAACAGACTTGAATGATCCTAATGAACCGTATACACCTCTGGCTGATTCACCTGAAGTCCAAGGGATGGACACCTACTTCAGAAATTTCATGGCTGAAATTTCACCTATCAACAATCCAGAACAACAGTCCGAGATCTTAGCATATACGCAACCAACATCTTCTATCCAACAATCCTGTGAACCTGATGGAAATCAAATTTGGTCTTTATATTTCGACGGTTCCAAGTCGAAAGAAGGAGCTGGTGCAGGCTGCATCATTATTGATCCGGCAGGTAATAAAACATTATTGGCTTGTAGGATAGAATTTGAATGTACTAACAATATTGTAGAATATGAGGCTTTATGACAAGGTCTCAGAAAAGCCTTAGACATGCACATTCAAAATCTAGTTGTATTCGGTGACTCTGAGATAGTGGTTAGACAAGTGAGAAATTCTATACTTTGTCTTACCCTGCATCTCAAATGTTATCAGTCTGAGGTATGGAGTTTAATGAACAAATTTTCTGCTTTTAATATAAATTCCATTCCTAGATCTAATAATACTGAAGCAGATCTACTAGCTAATGTTGCTTCTAAACTTCTTCCTGTAGAAGGCTTGTCCCCAAACGCATTCTCCGTGGAGCTATTGTTTCGACCATCTATTCCAGACAATATCACGAACTGGAGAGTATTTGATGATGAGCAGTAGATCATTAACTTTCTGCACATGGAAGAAACCTTCCAAGACGCTGTGATAGATGAAGAAACACATGACAACAATTTGCGTGACTTTACGTTAATACCTAATCCGAAATCTCCTGAAGCTGTATCAGACATGCTAAATTCCTTACCCAAATCTGTTGTTAAACTAGAAAATTTTTATGATTTTGAAGATAAATTTAAAAATACGGTCGATTGCAAAACCAACAGTTCCTCATTGTCTTGTGAAAAAGTCAGTTTAGGTACTAGTGAAAATCCTCAGTGTATCAACTTAGGCTTGGGATGTTCTAGACAAGAAAAAGTTTCTTTTGTTAAATTATTTAAAGAGTTCAAGGATGTCTTTTCTTGGACTTACGATGATCTTAAGACATTCGATCCTAATATTATACAGCATGTCATCCCAATGAAGCCTCAAACCTTGCCTTTCCAACAGAAGCTGAGGAAAATGCATCCTAAGCTAGAACCGACCATACAAAAAGAATTGAATAAACTCCTAAGTGATAAAATAATTTTTCCTGTTAGACACACTCAATGGGTATCCAACCTCGTCCCAGTGCGGAAGAAAAATGGGGAAATTCGACTTTGTGTCGATTTCCGAAACCTCAACAAGGCGTCTGACAAAGATAATTATCCTGTCCCTCCCATGGAATAGATCTTGCAACAAGTATCTGGTTCCAAGAGGCTATCTTTACTAGATGGTTTCTTTGGATACAACCAAGTCTTGATGTCTACGTCAGACTAATTAAAAACTACATTCCGTACCCCGTGGGGGCACTTATGCTTATCGCAAAATGCCTTTCAGATTGATTACTGCTGGTGCTACCTTTCAGAGAGAAATGGATATTTCTTTCCGAGGCTTGATCAATCACTCCGTAGTAGTATAATTAGATGATGTAACCGTTTATTCTAAAAACAAAAACGATCATCTAGCTCACTTATGAGCCGTTCTGCTATGAAGTCGTAAATTCGGCATCTCCTTGAATCCCAAGAAGTCCATCTTTGTAGTAGAACATGGTCAATTACTAGGATTCATTGTGTCTAGCGATGGAATGATTATTGACCCCGAGAGGAGCCAAGTCATCGCTAAACTTCCTCCACCTACCTCCAAAAAATCCATGCAGTCTTTCCTATGCCATATTAACTTCGTGAGAATATTTGTCCACAGTTTCTCCGAAATGGTCAGGCCTCTCCAGAACCTGATAAAGGACACCCAATATCACTGGGGACCCACTGAAAACCAAGTTTTAACGATATAAAGAAGGCTATAATTGATGCTCCGTCTCTCATGAGCCCTGATTTCTCTCAAGACTTTACACTCTATACTTTTGCCTCTAATCGTTCCTATGCCGCGGTTCTAACTCAGAAGAATGTCGAGAACAATGAAGTACCCATCGCCTTTATGAGCTCTACTTTCAAAGGTGCTGAACATAACTACGCAACGGTCGATCAGCAAGCCTACGCTGTCTTCAAGGCAGTTAAGCATTTTCGGTCTTATCTTTTGAAGTCAAGGACCAAGGTCATTGTCCCTTACCCTGCTGTTAGAAACTTGTTAGTGCAAAAGGAGTTAGGAGAGAAAAGAGCCAACTGGGTCACCTCCTTGCAGGAGTATGACTTATAAATCTCTCCAGCCCAAATCATGAGAGGCCAAGGGTTGTGTAAGTTGGTAGTTGATTCAGAAACTAAACACCAAGAAGATAATGATACATCGGACCTAGAACATCGCGATCAGAGTTTGATTTGTTGTACACAAAACCTCGTAAGTCCTTGGTATGACGATATTAAATTTTATCTTGAACATGGATCAACACCCCGTCACCTTGACCCTACCAAGAGAAGAGCTTTGAGACTAAGATCTGCCTCCTTTCATCTAGTTAATGGTATATTGTTTCGTCAGAATTTTGATGGTGTACTGATGCGTTGTCTTGAAAAAGACGAAGCAGAAAGAGTCTTTCTTGAGTTGCATGAAGGAGAAGCTGGTGGTCACTTTGGTGGCGATACCACTGCTCATAAAGTCTTAAGAGCCGGTTATTACTGGCCAATGCTTTTTAGAGATGCCCACGCCTTGTGTCGTAAATGTATCATTTGTCAGAAAGCGTCAGGGCGATTGAAAAAACCAGCCTTTCCCTTGCATCCCGTTACAGTCGATTCTCCTTTCCAGCAATGGGGCCTTGATATCATTGGTCCTATTAACCCTCCATCCTCACAACATCACAAATACATTGTGATAGCCACTGATTACTTTACTCGATGGTCTGAAGCTGCCGCGCTAAGAACTGTTAACACAAGTGAGGTGATCGCCTTTCTAAACTCGCATATCATCACCCGTTTTGGTATCCCTAATTGTCTAGTCTTTGATAACACTTCATACTTTTCCTCTCTTCAGATGAGTGAGTTTTCCTTAGAAAAAGGAATAAATCTTAAGTATTCCACGAGTTACTATCCCTAGGGTAACGGCTTAGCAGAATCAACAAACAAGAACTTGATCAAAATTATCAAGAGAACCGTGTCTGAAAATCACAAGAACTGGCACAACGCACTGCTGAATGCACTATGGGCTGATAGGGTAACACCCAAAGCCGCTATAGGTAATTCCCCCTTTTTTCTCGTTTATGGCAGAGAAGTCATTTTACCTCCTCATGTTCTTCTTCCTTCGCTCCAATTGTCACAAAAAGTTCAAGAAGAAGAATGTCCCCCTTTAGAAATCCGTATTAACGCTTTGATGAAGTTAGAAGAAGTAAGAACCCAAGCCAAGCGTAAATTAGATCAACATTAACAATTGATTAAAATCTGGTTCGATTCTAATTCTTCTTCTGATAGAAATTTTGAAGTAGGCAATCTCGTCTTAAAGTGGGACAAACCACACGAAGGGAAGGGTGAACACACTAAATTTCAAAATTTGTGGCTTGGGTCGTTTTTGATTGCTGAAAATTTGGGTCCTAGTTCCTTTCATTTGCAGAATCTTGAAGGATAGCCTAACACCTACCCAGTGAATGGCCAAGCCCTGAAAAGATACTTTGCCTGATTTCTATCCTTTTATATTATGTAAATATTTCTTTTTGTTTTTATTTGTTTTTATTTTTTGCCTTTGTTTTTGTTTTTTATTTTGATTTGATTGATCAATTTGGTGTGTTTTGTGAAACATATGCATGCCTGTGCGCTGATCCATTCAGACAAAGACTATAAAGAGATTTCTTCACTGAAATAACTTCTGGAAGGTTGTACAGACATCAGTGATATATATTTCTGAAAATGATATTGGAAAATGTTGTTTGAAAGAAGTTTACTAATTTCAATCTCTGAGTGAAGTTTGTCATGATCATCTTTATCTTTTTACACTGTCCCTTTTCCGTAAAGGAATGACTCAAAAGGATATCTCCCTGTAAAAGTAAGTTGTTTTAGAAATAAAACATTTCTGGAGCTGAATAAAGGACAGTATTTAAAAAATTCTGATGAGGTCTGAAAAATATGAGAAAATATCAAGATTTTTCAGCGTCACCCTCCTCAGCTATCTATAAAAGAAAAACAAAATAAAAATATTAATAAGAGATGTGGGAAGTGTTTGTAAACCCATCGGGATACTTAATAGGTCCGCTGGCAGCGGGTAAATGCAAGCATGGCACCAAGACAACTTCGTCAGGGCACTGAACAGGCCCGCTGGCAGCGAAGCAATGTCGGGTAAATGAAAATCTGTAAAATTATAAGAAACCTCTTTTAAAAAGTCCTTTACTCTAATCGAGAACTTCTTGACAGGATAAAGACGTCCGAGTGGGGTAAATGGAAACCCTGTCAAGGCTATGGACGCCTGTTGGCAGCAGTGGCCATGCCAACAGTATCGAAGATTTTATCATAAAAATTATGACTTGCTGATCTTAAAGACTGTTCTTGGTTTGCATCTTTTAAAACATCGCTAAAAAAAGATAGTTGAGGATGATGTTAGTACGATTTTCTGGTTGTTGTTTTAAATTGAATTTTTCTTTGCTGTATTGATCTGAATTTATTTCTTTTGACAGAGATAACTGCTTCGCCCAGTATGTCGCCATTGTTGGCAGCCAATTAATTTTTTTTAATTACCCTAAAAAGCTGCCTACACCTATTGTCTTCTAAACAACAAGTCATCGTTGCATTTTTCAACTACACATTTATCTATTTCTTGCAACAATTGCAATTTGTTTTCGATTCAGTTTTCACAACTGAAAGTGTGAAAACCCCTCCATCGTTATTTGGACTGTTATCATGTTCTCATCGATATTCTGGAAAGCACCTACCCTTTGTTTGTTATTTTGCTGGAATGATCTTTTCAGGCTATGTCCATTTCATTTTGATTGCGCAAGTCGATTAATAAGCCATTGAGCATGAAAATTTATTGGCTACATTTGATCCTATAAAGGTCATGATTGATTTTGGAATTATATGCTTTGATCCTTATTGTTTTGATCTCTTGACTTATTGATAATATGAGATCTTTTGTTGCAATGTTCTAAAAACTTTGAAATATAAACATTTGACTATGCAACAAATGCATTTGTAATATTATAAGTTTGATTTGATATGAAATGGAAATGGTTTGAGTTTTACAAAGGTGCATTGATTAATCTTTTGGATTTTGATTTTATAGTTTGTATCGTTGCTTGGTGCATTGTTTTGTGAGTTTGATTTTACATTGAACGGTCATAGTTTCAAACAATACATTGGCACGATTGGATTAACATTGGTTTAAACATTTTTTTTTTAATCAATGATTTATACGATGGTGCGTTGGTTAATGTTGGATTTCATGTTGGATTGAACTATACACTTGGCGCATGAATATAACATATGGTGTTGGTTCTACATTTGATTGATGGCATGTTGATATGGTTATACACTGATTTGGGTTGGCCGATTAATGTGTTGATTACTGATGGAACAACGTTGTACCCAGTCATTAATACACTGGATGGCGGTGGTAATCCCACCACCTTCGCACGCATTACATTGATTCATTCCCCTTTGAGCGCTTGCAGCTGTTAAGCCCTATCATTTTCTCTTGCATTTTGTATTGTTCAAACCAAGCCCTACCATGCACAGAAGCCATGGCTCCTGTCGTAAGGGCTGAGCCCAATGGTTGCCAAGTACTGCTGATGTTTGATGGCGCTTGTAGCGACTTGGAGAAATTCGGGTGGCTCCCGTTCATAAGGAAATTCGATGGTTATAAACCTATCGTGGCTCGGCAATTTGCGTTATCATTTGATGGCTCCCGATCCAAAATTGGAGATGTGCAACTGGAGATTAATGAACAATTTCTAAGCTCAACAATCAGTCTGCCTGCTATGGGATAGAGGTGGTCGAAGAGTTGTAAATTGGAAGATGTCCCGTGGACATTGCTCTTCCAATCTCGAATGGTGAAACCCTGTGACAAAGGATGGCCTGCAAAAATGTTAAAACAGTGCTGGCACGACCTGCTAATGATAATCAAGCAATTCGTTACTTTTGAGGGCAGGTACGGGTTCATTTTCTTGTTTCACCTTCGTCTATTGATGGTTTTTACGGGTTTTGCACTCAATATGCCACACTACCTACATAGAAGTATGTTTAAGATGGCTAAAAGGTTCAAACGCATCCAGGTCGATACCAGTCTCTTCCATTTGGGGTTAATTAAAATGATTATGGTTTATGAGTTGGGGTTACGTCGTGACAGTTGGGGTGATTTTCTCAGTCGTAATGGCTTTGAAGAGTCCAACCCACCACAGGTTGATAAACCTATGGTGACCGAAAGCAAGCCTACCCCTGTGCCTTATAGTGTTTTTCTACCCAAACCTCTACCCGACCCACCTACAAACCTGCCCATGTCTGTGACCAAACAGGTCGAAATTGCTAAGCCTACAGTCAATCGGCCTAAAGCTAAATCTAATGCTAATTCTAAAGGCAATAAAAACGCTTGGTTAATCTCTCGCATGGCGAGAAATAAACCGAAACCCTCTGCCAATCCTGAGCCTATCGTGGTCAGTGAAGATTCTGATTCAGAGATTGAACGTTTTCTCGCGAACGAGTATCCTTACTCAGAAGGCTTGTGTGACAAACCTCCTTATGACTTTGTCAAGAATTTACCACCTTGTCTGCGGAATGATCCTAATTTTCCTAGCATTGAACTACCTCATGGAACCCTCGGTGACTCATCGAAACCCTTTGTTGCTCAATGAGCTGTTCCACCATACGATCAATGAGGTTTATGGTTGGAGAGGTACTACCTAGACGTGTCGATGTTGAAATCAAGAATCCATGCTTTGGAAGACCAAGTGGCAAAACTCACCGGTCAGAACATCAAAGGGAAACCCACTGACAAAAAGAAGCGAACTACTGGTTCAATTCTATTCAAAAATGTCGAGTTGGCTACAGCAATTGTGAATTTGAAATTGACATAGCCTCAACAACCACACTAGTATAACTTTCACCTATTTATATGGCGCATTCATAAACTCTGTGTACATTATTGACCTTCTCTGTTACATAAACATGCACTGTTGTATATGATTTGTATTGATAAATCGAATTTTGTTATCGTTGAAGTTTCAGTTGGAATTGGTTTTGATTCTTGTAATCATATTCTAGATTTGATTGTTTAAATTAGTTACGATTGAATGCTCTGTTGCATCTATTATAGGAAAGTCGTTTTGCATTTCAAATTTTGAAACACGATCTATCTTTTTTATTTGACTTGGTTATGATGCACATAAACGATGGTTGTTCTCTTACAATTTTATCTGAGTATGATTTTGAACAACCCGGATACGATGTGGATTTTGTTTAAAAAAGGGTTTTGTTTTATAGCGTGAATTGATACAAATCGTAACAGTTATGTGAAGTCCAGCCAGTCAATTTGCTGTGGCCTGTTGATTAAATCGACCCTATTATCTTTTGAATTGGATTAACTATCGATATTCAGTTATGAATTATTATGCACGGGATGATGAATTGTTCTATAATTGGCTCAAACCCGATTTTTTTTTATTGTTGTCCAGCTTATGGTTATCGATATTGTTGTCACACCCAGCAATTGAAATCGATGGTGATTTTTGGTCATTACTGCTATGCATATTTTGTTCTGAGTATATCATGACAGCCTTTCCGTATTTGATTACAATAGAATGAATCTTATGCATAATCTACAGCTCACCTATCTTCACTGTTGATTGAAACGACATGAGTCTTATGTGTATTGCTACAGCTGTAACAAATCTCTTCAATTGATATCGATTATAATTATGATTTCGATTCTGATTGTATTTGATTACTATTCTGGTCGATTATGGTTGTTGATTACGATTACATCGTATCTCATGTGACTCGAATCAATGCTTAATTTTGTTTGATACAAAACAGGCCTGTCAAAGATTGACCATGTTTTATGGTGACTAAAAACAGAGCATTTCGTACTTTGTTTTGATTGTATTTTTTTTTATATTGTTTAATCTAAATGACAATTTCACTTGAATTATTAGTAATTCATTTTGATGATGAAAAGAAAATTAAATTGGATTTGATTTTATTTGATTGAGATCTGGTCTTGTTTGCTATTTTGACTAGCTACAGAATCAGATGATTCTGTAGCTAAGTCTGAGAAGTCAATTTTTTATTGTTTTCTTAATAAA
>ML787845.1:371534-389905 GCA_009831015.1 Picea engelmannii | reverse complement strand
TCTAATAATACTGAAGCAGATCTACTAGCTAATGTTGCTTCTAAACTTCTTCCTGTAGAAGGCTTGTCCCCAAACGCATTCTCCGTGGAGCTATTGTTTCGACCATCTATTCCAGACAATATCACGAACTGGAGAGTATTTGAAGATGATCAGCAGATCATTAACTTTTTGCACATGGAAGAAACCTTCCAAGACGCTGTGATAGATGAACAAACACATGACGACAATTTGCGTGACTTTACGGTAATACCTAATCTGAAATCTCTTGAAGCTCTATCGGACATGGTAAATTCCTTACCCAAATCTGTTGTTAGACTAGAAAAATTTTATGATTTTGAAGATAAATTTAAAAATACGGTCAATTGCAAAACCATCAGTTCCTCATTGTCTTATGAAAAAGTCAATTTACGTACTAGTGAAAATCCTCAGTGTATCAACTTAGGCTTGGGATGTTCTAGACAAGAAAAAGTTGCTTTTGTTAAATTATTTAAAGAGTTCAAGGATGTCTTTTCTTGGACTTACGATGATCTTAAGACATTTGATCCTAATATTATACAACATGTCATCCCAATGAAGCTTCAAACCTTGCCTTTCCAACAGAAGATGAGGAAAATGCATCCTAAGCTAGAACCGAATGTACAAAAAGAATTGAATAAACTCCTAAGTGCTAAAATAATTTTTCCTGTTAGACACACTCAATGGGTATCCAACCTCGTCCCAGGGCAGAAGAAAAACAGGGAAATTCAACTTTGTGTCGATTTCCGAAACCTCAACAAGGCGTCTGACAAAGATAATTATCATGTCCCTCCCATGGAACAGATCTTGCAACAAGTATCTGGTTCCGAGAGGCTATCTTTACTAGATGGTTTCTCTGGATACAACAAAGTCTTGATGTCTCCGTCAAACCAATTAAAAACTACCTTCCATACCCCGTGGGGCACTTATGCTTATCGCAAAATGCCTTTCGGATTGATTAATGTTGGTGCTACCTTTCATAGAGCAATGGATATTGCTTTCCGAGGCTTGATCAATCACTCCATAGTAGTCTACTTAGATGATGTAACCGTTTATTCTAAAAACAAAAACAATCATCTAGCTCACTTGCGAGTCGTTCTGCTACGATGTCATAAATTCGACATCTCCTTGAATCCCAAGAAGTCCATCTTTGCAGTAGAACAGGGTAAATTACTAGGATTCATTGTGTCTAGCGATAGAATAATTATTGACCCCGAGAGGACCCAAGTCATCGCTAAACTTCCCCCACCTACCTCCAAAAAATCCATGCAGTCTTTCCTAGGCCAGATTAACTTCGTGAGAAGATTTGTCCCCAGTTTCTCCGAAATGGTCAGGCCTCTCCAGAACCTGATAAAGAAGGACACCCAATATCACTGGGGACCCACTGAAAACCAAGTTTTAACGATATAAAGAAGGCTATAATTGATGCTCCGTCTCTCATGAGCCCTGATTTCTCTCAAGACTTTACACTCTATACTTTTGCCTCTGATCGTTCCTATGCCATGGTTCTAACTCAGAAGAATGCCGAGAACAACGAAGTACCCATAGCCTTTATGAGATCTTCTTTCAAATGTGTTGAACTTAACTACCCATCAGTCGATCGACAAGCCTACGTTGTCTTCAAGGCAGTTAAGCATTTCTGGTCTTATCTTTTGAAGTCAAGGACCAAGGTGTTTCAGAGTATTTTCTCTTCCCTTGAGAGTGACATCATGGTTAAATTTTTAAGAAACATAAACATGGATGAAGATTTTGAAATTGCATCTATGGAAGTTTCCAACAATAAAGAAACAAATGACATAGATGAAGCAGTGTATGCCATTTTTCCATCAAAAACATAGAAATATAATGAAGAGGCAGTGGTTTCATTCAAGTCATTTGAAAATCAGGGTTTTGAAAATCCATCTGTGGGAGATCTAGACTGTGAAGTAGTGCATGAGCAGGAACTTATTTCTATTTATTCACTGGAAAGTCAAAGTGGTTTTCCTCAAACAAATTTCCAGAAATTTAATGAAACCACATCAGAGTTGTTTGATGAATAAGAGGATAGCCTTGGTTCATATTATATGGCTATCATATTTGAAGATGTTCAAGAATATACGAATATTTGTGTTGATATGCATGGCCAAGCAGACAAACCTATCATCACCATTTCATTCGAAGATGCTCTCAGAATAGAAGAAATAGAGCAAAAACAACTAACATTGATGAGAGATACTTGCCTTTCGGTTTTCGTCATCAGGGAGAAATGATTTTTCATGATTTTCAAGATCCGATGGCCATCCTATTACAGTATTCAGTGAAGGATGAATTTTCTTCATTCATAAGCTCATATTTTGGATTCAATTTGTTTTTTCAGTCGCCATCCTTTACATTTTTCTACCAGCTTGAGAAAAATGTGAACAAAGGAAAATCAAAAAGCTAATTGCTTGATTGGATGCATTGGCACTTTAGAATCACTTGAGCAAGTGCTCATCCCAATAGTTTTAGGGTAGATAGGGATGCAAAAATAACCTTGTCAGTCAATCATTTTCTAGTTTGAGTTTTCTAGCACTAGATACAATCAGTTTTCAATAATGCACTCGGGCGTCCCCCATGTAGTTGGAAGCAGTGCACAGAGCTTGGTAGGAGAAGGACACACACATGTTTTGGGGAACAACCCCATGTATCAGGCAATGGGTCTACAATTTCTTTGATACCTTGCTGGGAGGATAGCATCCCCAGTTGGAGCCAATGTTATCACCCTAACAATTTTTATTAGGATCTAAAAACTTATGAAGTTTAGCGAGACGTTGTACCATAGTAGAGGCATGATAGTTCAAGGTGCTCGACTATATTCCACGGGGTATGAATGAATGTAGAGGAAGTGGGAAGGGAGTATCTCGGTGGGCCATCAATATTGAAGAATCTCATATCTACGGTTGAAGCCTACATCGGACAAACAAATAGCACGAAACTTAACATCGCGAAGGAAGATCGGGGAAAACTACTCTGGTTTCGATGGGGAACGTGTGGCACTTTTACACACGCATTGGGGGAGATGGTGGATTTCCAAAAAACACTTTTCCTATGGACTCGATGTCACGTGGTTCAAAACATCATGTCTATAGCTCATGGGGAGGATGGCGGTTAGTCAGATCACCTCACATCACTGGTCAAGGTACTTTCCCGGATGACGTACCAAAAGGACGTTGCCGCATAACTAAATCGAGGCTCATCATTCAAAGTGGATTGATGAATCATGGCACACCAAGGTACTATGATAGTAATTCATGAGAAAAGTACACAAACCATCAAATCTCAGATATGAATCATTTTATCCTATTTTGGGAAATTGTCATCTTATGCATAAGAAAAACAAGCTCGGCCTGTGCTCCTAAATTATGTAAACTCAAAGGGTGGCCAAATCAAGGTCTATGCGAAGTCTGGAAGGCATGGATAATACCCGTCAAATGGTGTCTGGCGTGACTAGGTTCTTAGCTAAGGTACTAGGAAGGTCAATAAGTAAGAATGAAAGATGGGTCTTGCAGATGCTGGCGTCTAAATTTCATATCGAACCTAAAACTGAGATAGAGTCAGGAGTAAAATTAAATCCCATTATGAGGGATCTTTTCATAACTGAACACGCAAAAAACACCTGCCACCTAGCTGCAAAGAAGAAGAGGAGAAAAAGGAGGAAATCAGAGGCCAAAACCGAGATGATAGAGAGTGTCGGGGAAAATTTCGATTGGTGGAGTACCCTGGAGGAGGAAATCGCCAAGCTGAGGTGAATCCTAAGGTAAAATTTTGGTGTATTTCAGATAATTTTCGACAAATGTCAGCTTAAAAGAAGGGAGTCTTGATATGACAGACCGATTACTAACGGTCCCTTTAAATAATACAACTGTTCTTCCTTTTTGTAACTTGTATATGTTTTTAGAATTATGAGGAAGTCGGAACATTTTAAATTCCATATGAAATTCCTCTATATATGCTTGGCCTCACGAGTATAGAAGCATGGAGAAAAGAGGAGCCTGCCCTCTGTGCAGGAAAACTTTATAAATCTCTGGGGCTGGAATGAATACATGGGTGTAGAGGTAGATTTTGGGACTTTTTATGAAAAGATTCTAATTAGTGGTGTTATGAGTCTCGTTTTCTCTCATAGTGTGTGATTCCTGTTATTCTGTATTTTCATTTTTCTTTCTTCTGTCTAAATTGAGAAACTAAAAGTCCATAATTCATTATTCAATGCTCTCAGCTTGGTGATTTAGACTATGTTCATCTCTTCTAAACCATTTCATAATTCATTACTATAATGCTCTGATAATAGTTGTGTGTTTCTTTTCTTTTGATACCATCTAAAATTTTCAAGCATAAACTCAGAAGTCACTTCCTCATTTAGCCTTTTCCTCTTGATTGTTTTTGCGATTTGGTAATGCATCCTACATTCTTGACCCCATAGCCCAAAGGTCATCTTTAGCTCTTCAAAAACTTTATTAAAACCCCAAAACAAACCAATTCTAGCCACCGATTTCCATAGATGTATCAAGTGACACGAGAGAGCCCTCTCTGAGTTGAGCAGGCTAGTGCCTCGACTCTAAAGCTGGTTGAAACAGTTACCTCTGTCGTCTGTCTATTCAGCCGGAAAAAATTTACAGAGTGTTAAAAATAGGGTAAGCAATTTTGGAAAACCCCTCTATAAATCTGCACTAATACCTGGTGATTCCCATGAATGATTGGATGTCCACTACATCCTTGGGTACCAGCCATTCCGTGATGGCCCTTATTTTCTCAGGATCGACTGCAATTCCTTCTACATATATTACATGTCCTAGGTACTGAATTTGCTTCTAATAAAAATCACACTTATCGAATTTAGCATACAGTTTGTGCTTCCTTAAAGTTTGCAGAACTATTCTTAGGTGTTCTTCATGTTCTTCTTTTGTTTTAGAATATACTAGGATATCGTCAATAAACACAAATACAAACTTGTCCAAGTACTGACTGAAAATAATGTTCATTAAACACATAAACAAGGCTAGCACATTAGTGAATCTGAAAGGTATAAATACAAATTCATAGTGCCCATATCTCGTTCGAAAAGCTATTTTGCTTATGCCCTTATATTTTATCCTAACCTGGTGATAACCAGATCGTAAATCCAATTTCAAGAAAATATTTTCCCCACCTACTTGGTTGAACATATCATTTATCCTAGGTAAGGGGTACTTGTTCTTAATAGTCATTTTGTTTAATTGTCTATAATCGATGCATAGTCTCAGAGTCCCATCTTTCTTTTTCACAAAGAGGACTGGTGCTCCCCATGGTGAAGCACTCGGTCTGATATATTCTTTGTCCAATAATTCTTGTAGTTGAATATTTAGTTCTGTTAATTTTGGTAGACTCATTTGGTAAGGTGCTTTTGAGATAGGGGTTGAACCAGGTAGAAGGTCGATAGAAAAGTCTATCTCCCTCCGTGGGGGTTGTTCAGGTATCTCATCCAAAAACACATCTCTAAAATCATGTAAAACATCAAAATCCTCCAAGTTGGGTTTATTTTCTTTTTCTAATAGGTTTGTTACTTGGATGGCATAGACTTGATAACCATTTCTCATGCATTTCTTGAATTTCATTGCTGAAATATGTCTAACTGACACTGGTTTTTGTATACCTTGAACTGTCCTAACAATGTCATTTTTGTCTTTATACTTAAGTGATTTCTCATAACAATCTAGCACTGCTTTATGCTTTTCTAACCAATCCATCCTGATAATTACATCATAAGATCCTAATGGTAGAATATTCAGATTTATCTTTATGTTTTGACTGCCTAGACTGAACTCAAATTCAGAAATAAAATCAACAAATTTCCTTTTTGTTCTTGTTTCTAGTTGTACCAACCAAGTCTTTGCATGTCTTATTTTCTTGAGTTTATTTGAATCCAATAAACCAGGAGTGACATAATGTAATGTAGCTCCAGGATCAATTAAAATAGAAATTCGAGTGTTATTGATTTTACCCTCAATTTCTACCACCGAGGACTAGTGGTCAGCGTGTCGGCCATCCATGACTGCATTTATCCAATGCAAGTTTTTGCCCACATCTCCCACCGTCGATGCTTCCTGCAAATTGTGAACAACATTTCTGGCTGCTGAATTTAAATGTGGGCAGTTCCTCCTTAGATGAGGTTCTCCACATTCCCAACACTTTAATGGTTTGCGGGGGATGTCCCCAAACTTCTTTGTTCCCAGATTTATTGGTTTATCGCCGCCTTGCGTATTTGGATTGTTGGAGTAAAAATATTTCTTTGGAAATCTTTTTACTGTGTTTCGATAAGGAGTTGGTTGGCATCCCTTCTTCTGCTAGTTCATTCGGTCTTTTTTCTTGTCCTTCCAAGCTTTAGGAAATTTTGTCCGTTGTTTGTATTGGTTGTAACACATTCAAGCTTTCCTGAATACTTCACTCAAGGACTTGGGGTTATCAAATTCAATTCTGTCCTTGTAGGACTGTGGTAGATAACTTAGGAACCGCTGGATTTTTACTTTATCCTCCCAGATATAAGGTAAAAACCTTAGTAATTCTAGGAATTTATTTATCAGATCTTTAATAGCCTTTTGACCAAGTTGTAACTCATAAAATTATTTCGTTTTTATTTCATAGTAACTTTCATATAGGTATTGTTTCTTAAAGTATTTCTTAAAGTCAAACCATTCCATCTCTTTCTCCTTTAGGCCCTTGGCCAATTTCAGGTCTTGCCACCAAATGTTGTCTTTTCCTTTCAGATTATAGATGGCCATTCTGACCTTCATATTGTTGGAATAGTTTTATATTTGGAAATACTTCTTGATGTCTAATAACCATGCTTCAACTTCCTCCCCCTTCCTAGATTCCCCATCGAAGGTAGCGGATTTGATTTTATTAAATTATCCCTCGAGGTGATCTACTTGTTTCCTTTTTCTGTCTGTTTTTGTTTTATCTTTAGGTGAAGGTGTACCTTCAGATGAGTTGTCCCCCTTTTCTGCTTCAAGAATAGAATTCTTGGGGTTCTTTTACTGAATTCTTCTTCCTAGTTCTCATTCTTTGGGCTTTTCTTCATCACTATACTTCATAACATGACTTCATTTATTTCTTGTTGTTCTTTTTGTGCTTTTTTCAGTCTCTCATTGTCCCCTTTGAAGACTTGTAGTTCAACAATGACACCTCTTATAGTTTCCAGGACTTCGGTGGTGAACTTTCATCACTGTTCTGCCTCTGATTTTCAAGAGGCCCTTGTTCAGGGTTCCCATCAAGTCTTATCTCTACGTCATCCTGGGCTTCCATGATTAACACAAAATAGAAAGAGTTTTATGTTTGTAACAATAGTTTTTTTTGTTAGTTTTTCATAAGCATAGCAAAAAAAAAATATGCTAAGTAAATACTTTGGCCCTGTTCAAGGTCCAAGTGTTGTAACCTTTTCTCTGATACCATATGTAATGTACCTCAAATTTTTCATAATTTTTTTTTTCTATGAGGCATAAATCTCCAATTACACTTTATATATTTGTCGTTAGATGGAAGAAAGCTTCACTCCTGTTATAAATTTCCTGGGATGCAATATAAATTTGTCCTACTACATGATGCCATTTACATACCTGTCTATCTTTCTTGATATAGAAACTTATAAGGTTGATTCTCCAAGGATTTTAGCAATTCCCCTTTTAGTATCCAACCTACTCATCTATATGCATAAATATCTATACCATAGACTAGACTTAGGACTTATATTCCTAGTCTCTCTTTACATAAGAGATTACTATGGGTTGCACGCAATATTATTTAATGTGCCCATTAAACAAAACAAAATTGATTTACCATATATATAGGCATGGGGTCGGATCTATATTCCACAGCTGAAATCTGTTACTTAATGATATGCGCTTAGCATCCATATACTTATCCTCGATCATAGATGGGTTTTTTCACGAATTACTCGTGATTAGAGATGATTCCAATTCTTTTACCTAACATAGTTTGAGTAAGAAGATCATGGACTAACTTCGACTTAACGAAAGGATGCTTCAATGACCCTCCTCTTGGATGGTAAGTTAACTGAATTAATATGGTTGGAGGGTACGAGTTCCCAATCATCAAAAATACGGAGGGATTCATTTACTTTGCAATGTCTTGATGTGAAAAGAGCGGTCTACTGTCCGGAGGGAGTTAAGGCCATGTATCTTCCAATTAATGGTAGTTCTATGTGCACAAAATATGATGCTTTCGCCTGGCTTTTCATTCATTCCAGACGTGCCAACTCAGCTCTCGTCACATCGATAACCATCCTTCGTAGCTTCAACATTTAACTGAGTAGTTAAGGTTCCTCTTAGGGTTTTAACATGTTTATTGTTTCATTGTGAAGTATTTTCGAGAGGCTCTACATATTGTTTCTTACCAAAGCATGTTGTCATTTTGGGAAAAATGTGACCAGGTGGAATGACATCACCATTCACCCTCCCTGGTAAGATTTATTTAACACTATGTTCTGGTTTTTAAACGAGTTCTAGTTATTTTAGCACACTGGGAGAAATCTTGTGTTGCAACTCCGATTATTAGTTCTTTTGCAATAATCTATCTTGTAGCTGTCATTCTTTCGTAACTTTCTCGAGGTTAAACTTTCGTCGAAAAAATAGATTTCGTTGGGTTTGTCTTCAAGCCTTTCGACACCCTTTCGATACCTCATTACCTAGTACCTACATCCCGAATAGTCCCCTTAAGGCCATACTCACTTAAATTTTTCACAGAGTTCCTCTATTTTTATCTAGGGCTTAACTTTATCCAATAGTAAATATTATTTAGTTTCGAATCCATGTATGTCTACGTGGGAGTATTAAACCCTGAATAAACTCTAATAGGGTAAACCCTACTGAGGATCCTACCTCTGAGTGTTTTAATTCAATGAATCCTGAGAGGCCACCCACTAGCCGAACGTGAAAAAAGAATTTCTATAACCTTCATATAGTAGAGTGGTTACTCTGAATCATGAATGATTCGTAAGGAAAACACTTTGTATAAGCAATATATAAATCTAGGAAACTTCATGTTACGATTATGTTATTAACCTTTTGGGGGTGGAAACCACCATTCGGTATAAGTATTAATTCTGGGTGAAGTTTATGAACAATGATGGAATATATTTCGCTCTGTACTTCTTGTTTATTTTATTTACTAGAAGATTTTCTTTGATTTTCTTCCTATATAAGCATTCATGGAATGGATTAACACGATATAATGATGGGATCCTTGGTCTTTGCGAGGGTACCCATCAGGTTGACCTCGACCCACTTCTCCCTCCCATTCTAGGGATGACTTCGTCGACTGCGCGGAGACAATGCGACCATCACCGTTACCCCAAGTTGAGTATGATTTCAAATTTTTATGCAATCCCTTATTTTAGTTAATTAAATCCGAGATTTAATGTGAAGTTTTTATAATTAAATGTTATCGTTACTTACTGATATTTTTTGTCCCCTTACAAGGTTGGAGCGTCCAAGGTTTTTGGGATTCTAGGCATACCCTCGTACAAAAGGTACTTGAGTTCCTTTACAGCGTTCTCATATCTTATCGCTCTGGATCTCAAGTCATGAAATCCTAGGTTCCAATCTAGAATTTTTATCTTGGATATGTAAAATTCTTGTTCCAACTATTAGTACAAAAAAAAATGTAAAGTTGAAACACTATAGATTATAATCATATTGCAGGTCTTGGTTAAATTTTTGACATACTTTTAATTTTGAATTTGAAGAGAGTATAGATAACATTTGGGTCACGGGGCTTCTCTCTTATATGCCTTACATGAAATACAATGGTTTACAGTAAGTTTAATTCCAGCTTTGTGGATGTGTTATTTAGCAATTAAAAGAGTCACATAACTACTTTATTGTATACTTTGTAATGGACTACAATAATTTACAGATATTTTAATTCCAGTTTTATGGAAATGTTATTTAGCATTTAATTGTATTGATCGGACTTATATTCTTCCTTTTTCTTTCTAATCATTCCCGATACGGTTATGTCTTCCCGAAACTTAGTTGTATAAAAAGGGCTATTTGTTTTCTTTTATTTCATTGTTGTTTGATTGTACAAATATTGGAACGAGTTGTTTCGAAACTTAACATATTACATAATACATGGGGAAAAGGGTCCCATATTCTCTGATTTGATAGGTTTATCGGATTTCAAAGTCTAGCATCACATTTTCTTGGTTGAGGTTACACAACTATTGAAACAGTCTGTTAACTAGGTAGTATAAGAGAGGCATATGTACACATGTTTCTACTCTTGTTGTAAACGATTAATTCCCATTTTATATATGTCTGTACAAATTATCGACTGTACCTAAATATACCTATGTATAACATATTTATATATTTATGGACTTCTATACATATCTTGTGAAATCTTCCTATCATACCTAACATTTCATATTGATAATGATTCTAAAGAGTTCGAGGATGGAAGTCTCGAGTGATTATTAAGGCTCTGAAATCTACCCACAGAAATGTATATGCACAAGTATATCAGTTCGGTCCCAACCCCATTTTGTACATAGTTATATTTACATAAAAATAAGACTGTCGAATGGTTATCCTGTAGTTTATCATATTATAGCAGTGGTCTAATCCACAACATGAACTCTTCCAAAACTTCAACCGGATGTATCTGTCAATGAATATACCAAATAAAAACAATGACATTTGTTCAATAATTAAATCAACATAAATGACTCTTTCAGAATTCGTTTAGGCAATTCTGTCAGTTTTAAGTTCAACCACATTCGAACAGGTTCCATCCATAGTAATACTTTGATGTAGAATTAACAGATGCATTCTATCATATATCTAACTATATAACATTCATCCAAAGAAGGGATAGAATAACATATCTGAACCGGTACGCTTAAAGACAAAGGGAACAACCACGTTCCTCCCAACCTTAGAACATGGAAGCTAAATCACTTGTCTTGTTCTCCCCCTAGCCTAACCATGAGTCCATGAGGGATAACTTCGAACACCTCTTTAGCAAGTGCCTTTCATTTTCAACATTCCTCTCCTTGCCTCACACTCAACAAGTAGTGTTCATAACAGCAAGATAAAAATAAGTTTCCCCCATCATACTAGGCAGCTTCCTGCCTCCTTCCATATGCCATATATCCAAAAACAAAAATGCCTGTCTTTTTCCCCTTGGGAATTTTCATAGATTTCCAAATCCCTGATTTTCAGGGGCTTCCCAAGGCCAAATTTTGGATTTTCCACTTGTCACAATCAACCCTAAGTTAGTTCCAACATGTTGCCCACTCATGGAGTCATGGTCAATTGATTTCAACATGGATGTTCCATTTTTCCTCCTGCAATAATTATAAAATATTTTGTTTCATACAAGTGTCATAGTCAAGTAGTTAGTTGGGTCAGATCAAATCTCTTCCCAACAATCATAATTATTAATTACATTTAACCAAATTCAAAATTCAGAACTGCCATAAATGGAAAAAAATTTCCAATTTCGAATTTACCAAAAATGAAATAATTTTCCTAAGAAATTTCAAATTCAAAAAAATAATTTATTTTTTGGGATGTTACATTCTCACAGTCACCAATGAATCTAACAGCCTGCTCCCTTATGTCTTTCAATGTCCTTTGGTTCACTAAAGAAGGGAAAACTCTTTTCCGAAACTGAGCTATAGTTTTCTTCCACTTTTGTATCTCGACTTTCAACAAAACTACCTGAGCTTCAATTGTATATGTCATTGGCTTAGCTTGAGTAGATGTTGTTACTATGGAAGTGCGAAAAATAGGCTCAGACTGAGAGGCTACTGGTACTGTAGAGGTGTGAAAGGCAGGCTCAGTCTGAGTGGCTACTGGTACTGTAGAGGTGTGAAAGGTAGGCTCAGTCTGAGTAGCTATTGTATGCAACACCAACTCAGTTTGAGTAGTTGTTGTTACTATGGGAGTATTGACAGTTTGAGTAGTTGCGGATACTGTGGGAGTATCGGCAGTTTGGGTAGCTTCTTAAATACTCTCCTTGACATTTCTCCTCACTTCTTCCTTGGACATTATTTTGTATCTTCATGCTTGTTTCTTCAGGCGGAGCACCTTCTTATTTAGCTTGGAATTCTCAATCCTCAATTGCATACTTTCTCTAAAGGTTGTCCTATAACGGTCCTGAATAGAGGTTCTTCTCCTTGCAAAAAATTCGACAAATTCCTGTTTGTCAGGAATTCCTTCAACCCATCCCCTAGGAGGAACCTCATTATGAGCTTCATTTCTTGCAACCTCTATTCCTAGCTCTTGTTTAACTCGCACTTATCCTGGAATAGCAGCACCCAACTCTGGTTCAGGGTTTTCAGGAGAAGCATGCTCTAACACTGGTTCTTGTGTAACAACGTCAGTCATTTCTTGCTCACAAACTGGAGGACTACTGTTGTGTCTTTAAAAATAGGGTTTTCAGGAACAACTTGTTCTAATGTTGGTTCTTGTGTTACAACGTCATTCATTACCTTCTCACCGATGGGAGGAGTAGATGCACAATATTCACAGACAGGAGATTCAAAAAGTTCTAGTGTTGGTTCTTGTGTGAAATTGTCAGTTACCTCTTGTTCATAGATTGGAGGAGTAGCAACATTCCTCTCCTGCTCATCAAAATCCATCTCATGATCATCTGCGGGTGGAATGGAAGTGTCTCTTTCTTATTCATCTATTGAGGGAGTAGAAGCATCTCTTTCTTGTTCATTTGCTGAGGGAGTAGTATCATCTCTTTCTTGTTCAGGAAAAGGGTTTGGAGGAATAGAACCCTCTTCTGCTTCTTCTTCTGAATCTAGGTTAATGATCTGCCTCATTCCCCCAACTTCTCTAACTTCCACTGATGGTTTGCCTGTTTCCTCATATTCTTTTGAGGTTGATTCCTATGTATCAACACCCATTCTCTGCCCTTCTGCAATAGTTTCAGCAACCTCTGCTAACCTACTCAACCCATCTCTCTTTGCTAGGGTTTCTGCTACTTTTGGGATAAGTTCTTCCAATTCCTCTTCTGAGATTCTTATGAACTTCGGCCAACTTACAGGGCTTTTCTCTAACGCATGAATGACTAGTAGATTAAAAAGGCCATGATTTGTGAGGGTTTTGAGTGGTTGGCATGAATGTTGAGCTGCTCGCACCATCTGCTGAACATTATTCCACATAAAATAGGGCATGTTTATGCATTGTTGGGAACGCAGATATGTGAGCAATTTGAGATGATATTTGTAAATTCTAGAGGGGAGTCCTTCGCATGTCACATACCTTATGACGATCAGTGCTACCTCAGCCCATGGAGGTGGTAGATAAGTCTATTTGTATCCTTTCCTTTTTGGCTTTACTTCTTCGCCTTCACGCAGAAACAACTCTGGAAATTTCGGGAGTGGTTTTTTCTGGAAAAACCATCGCTAACCGGATATTGGCAACCCACTAGCTACTACAATGGTTTCCTCCGTGAATCTAATTTTTAATCCACAGACTATGGAGGAGTGGCTGTCCAAATTTTGGGCGATTTTTGCTGTAATGTCTGCATTGAATCCTTGTAACCTCTCGAAATACACGTCCCAACCTGCATTCTGGAAAATTTTCTAGACTTTCGTATTTTGACGGACCTGTGTAGTATTTGTTGGTTCATACCTTACTGCTCCACCATGCATTATTTTCTATCGACTATGCCTGATCGAGGAGTACCAACGACTAGTTCAGGAGAAACGATAGGCAAAACAGTTTTGCAAAAAATGTGTTGTGGAAAGAGTCGTGGATATATATATATATATATATATATATATATATATATATTTAAATTAAATGAAGTGGAAGGTAATTAATGACGACGATATGACAACGAATTTAATATCTTGGTGGATGATTAATGGTTTGGTGGGTGTGTCCAATCCCTATACGTACAACAACATTGGAAAGTTTTAAGTAATGATTGTGAAATCGTGTGATTAAAGAGGGTAATGATGACTCTTTGGGAAAAGACATAAAATCTTTCCCAAACTTAAAGTTAATACTTCCCTCAGGCACTAATGCCTATGCCATGTGTAATATTACCCAAATCCGTTAAATTGGTTGAGGACGTACCTAGTGACTCACCTGTTATGGAGAAGAATCATCCAGGAATAACGTCATTTGCAGTCGCAGAATATGACAACATCGAATCGAGCGGCGGTATCGGAAGTGGTGGAAATTGAAATATCGGTATCCCTGTTGGCAGGAATGTAGATGAGTAACTGCAAGCACAGTAGAAACAATAGGAGTAGTGGCGACTGGAGTAGAGACAAACAGAGAGTAGTAGCAATTGGAGTGGCAACACCTCGGAGTAACGACATCTGGTACAGTGGCGATTTTAAAGTAATGACACCCGAAGTAGCAGCTACTAGAGTAGCGCAACCGGAGTAGCGACAAAAACAATAACGACATCTCGTGCAGTGGTGATTTTGAAGTAACGGAACCCGGAGTAGCAACAACCAAAGTAGCGACAACAGGAGCAGCAACAACTGCAGTAACAACATCTCGTACAATGACAATTTTGAAGTAACGACACACGGAGTAGAAAAAATTGGAGTAGAGGCAACTCAGAGTAGAGACAACTGGAGTATTAGCTCGTTTAGCTGTATTCTTGACAACCACTAATCGAACTTCATCTAGCTCGTTTAGCTTCTCCAGATGATGTTTTTGGGATTCTGAAAGATCCAAACCTACTTCCAAGGATGTTCTAAGTGTTTTAATTTCAAACTCTATGGGAAACAAAGGAGATTTTCCATAAGCAATCTCATATGAAGAAAATCCCATTGTATTCCACCAAGTTTTCCTGTATGCCCACAGTGCTTCAGGCAAGTTTTCTGCCCAATCTCGATGATGACTTGCTACAGTTTTTGTGAGGATATTTTCCAGTACCTTATTTGTTCTCTTGACTTGACCATTTTCTTGGGGATGATATGGAGTTGTTAGCTTGTGCTTGATCCTGTATTTCTTCATTAATCATGCTATCATATGTGATATGAATTGTGCTCCTCTGTTTGGGACTATTTCTCTAGGGGCTCCATATCGAGCAAAAATTTCTTCGAACATGAAGTTTGAAACAACCTGTTCAGTTTCTTTTACAACTACTTTCGCCTCAACCCATTTTGTTACATAATCTGTGCAAACCAGAATATGGACTTTCTGTTATGAGGGGGGGTTGAATGGTCCCACAAAATCAATGGCCCATTTTTCAAAGGGGTCAAGGGATACCTAGGGGTACAAGGGAATTTCGTCTTCTTTACTAGGTTGTCCCATTCGTTGGAAACTATCACACCCCCGAACATACTTCCTTGAATATTAAAAAATGGTGGGTCAGTAATACCCCATTTGCAACACTTTGTGACCTGCTCGTTTATCTGCAAAATGGCCTCCATAGGGTTCATCATGAGCAGCCTTCAAGACATACAAATACCATATTCTCCTATGCAATATCGGATTTGTTGGTCAGGCCCAGTGTAAAAGAGGAATCCCTCAATCCATGTGTAACGGGCACTATGATGGATGATGTTTCGTTGTTCCCTGTAAGGAAAATCTTGAGGCACCTTTCCTACAACAAGATAGTTAGCAATATCTGCATACCATGGAACATGAGTAGAAATTGGAAAAAGGTGTTCGTCTAGAAAACTATCTTCTACAGGTTCCCCTTGTGGATCATTTTCTAATCTAGACAAGAAATCTGCAACCACATTATCCTCCCCAGGGCGATCCATGATGGTGATATCAAATTCTTGCAGTAATAATAACCATCTCGTGATCCGACCTAGGGTTACAGGTTTGTTCATGAGATACTTGATGGTTGGATGATTCATGTGCACAAAAGTGGGATAACCTGTAATATAGTGTCAGAATTTATTAACAACATAAATGATTTCTAAGAATTCCTTTTCTGTTACCGTATAATTTAGTTCAGCTAGAGTCAAGTTCTTGCTAATGTATTATATTGCGTATGGTTTCTTGTCCTCCTGTTGTCCCAAAACATCTCCCACTGCCATGTGAGAAGTGTTGGCTAAAATATGAAACAAAAGCTTCCATTCTGGTCCTCAAAGTATAGGAGCCTTACAGACCAGTTCTTTGACTTATCCAAATGTTGTCTCACATTCAATTGTCCACACGAATTCTACATCTTTGGTTATTAACTGGAAAAGAGGGTGTGATATACAGGCTCGAACCGTAGACCTTATTATAAGCTAAGGAAAAGGTAAATGCCAAGTGATGGTGTATATGCTACAAGATTTTAATTACACAACCATGGAAGGAAAAGGCCTGGTGATAACGTATATGCTACAAAATTTCAAGTATTATCTTCTGGACCAATCCTTTAAGTTTTCCATTGATAATTTAGTGGTCAAGTATTTGGTTAACAATACAATGTTGGAAGGATGATTCTATTGTTGTTTGCTACTATTTTAAGAGTTTGATTTTGAAGTGGTGGTTAAACTAGGTAAATAAAATGTGGGACCTAATCACCTCTCGAAAATCCACAATTGGAACAATGTTGGGATAACTGATAAAGTGTTGAATGTAGATATTTTTTGCATGGAAGTAGTTCTTGAATTCTTCACTAATATTTCCAACTTCAAATATAAATCTACATGCACTAGAAGAATATGGTGATAGTAATGATTGATATCTCATAATTAAGGATACAAATTATTAGTTAATCATATGCTACTTGCACACATTAGAAATGGATGGGATTCTTGACTACTATGTGTTGGATCATGAATGATAGGTGGTGCTCTAGGAATCCCATGATGGACATAGAAACATACATTATAGTGAGAAGACACAACTATCACAACATACATTACAATGAGACATGTTGGATGCAAGTATCATTCAATTCAAGGCTAGAGTTCAATCTCCACTCCATTATTCATATTATTATCTTCATTCACTCCTATCAGTTCATATTCTCCCTTTATCTTCTATCATTTGTTTACTTAGGGTTCATATGTGTGTGTGTGTCTGTGTGGTTAAGATTTTGTACTAAAAATATGTTATAGTTGTATTGGTCAATGTAAGAATACAAAAAACGGTTTTTCCCACAATCTATGATTCATACTTTGTTAAAAATATTGATGCTTGTCTACCAAAAATGCAATTCTATCCTTTCATGACGATTGTGAACTTTTACTAGTGTAAAGCCTACTTTAAAAACACGTCAAAACCCTTACCTTATAATTGTACTTTCACCATATCCATTAGCCCATACAAATTGATAAGAGTTGTCCATGAGATGCATTTCCATCACCAAGACCTGCACGAATCATAAAAGACAAGTTCTTTATATGAGTAAATAATATATAAGCAAATAAACATGCATTTAGTTATGTAAAATACTCTAGAAAAACTTAAGTGGTCACATACCTTAATGAGCTTCTCTTTTTTTTGAGAATATGTTATTCTCTATTGAATAGGGCCAACCACATGAAGGTGGAAGCTCATATGGCCCCTCCCCCCCCCACCCACATCGCTCTCAATTCCCCATACCCAACAAATGATTTTGTTTATATAGAAAACATATAGACATTCATGCATAACTAGGATATTCATTAAAACATATAAACATTGAAGCATATGAACATATAAACATCGATAAACATCCAAATACAAGTCATGGATTTATACATCTAATTTTTCTTTTATTTATGTTTTTTTACATTCATAAAATTGACAATTGGGGTATCATAATCATCCAAGGACATTGTTTTTTGTGTGCCATTTCCTTCTATTGTTTGTGTTTCCATGCGCTCATGTACCATACTTCCGGTACATCTCTGAGAAGGGCGTCGAGGCATCTGTGCAGGGTCGTGAACTAAAAAAATGAAAATGATCATATCGATATGTTGAAATATAATTGAAATAACTAATTCATTATTTTGATTAAGATTACACTATTGCTCTTTACCTGTTTGTGTAGTTGTGACAGTTGGTGCATTAATTTATTGTCCACTTGGTTCCTCTCATAGTTCATGTTGTAACAGAGTTTGAATTTTTCTCTCTTTAATGTCTTCATCCCAATCGCATCAAGCTTATAAGTTTACACGGGGTCTATATATCTCTGCTGTATAGTGTTTGATGCCAACAACTGGCAAATGAACAAAATTCCAGATGAATTTGGACCCTACTATTTCATAACATCGGTTCTCCTTTGGGAAATGCTCCTACTCCAATCAGCAGCTGTCGTTATGATAGCTCTCTTGGGTTGTTGACAAAGAAGTTTATTTAAGCCAGTTGTTCTTGATCTTAACAAGGCTGCATCAGTTGTTTTATTTGCCCTTTTAGGGTTTCCATTGGCGA
>ML787845.1:325249-359635 GCA_009831015.1 Picea engelmannii | reverse complement strand
GACCTTTTGGGGCTTCTAGATGACATATGAGGGTCCTCCAACTTCATAAGGCCATAACTCTCAAACCGTGAGGAGTTATGTGACGTTCCACATACCACCAGAAATGGCATGACATGTACTATCCATATAGAATAGTATTATCTAAAAATATATCATAACTCATATTGTTACCCATAAAACAAACTTGGGTCCATTACCTAAACTTGGGGTCTCCAAATTCTCATGGCCATAACTCTCTAACCGTGAAGAATTATGTGACGTTCCACATACCACCAGAAATGACATGACAAACACTATCCATCTAGGATATTTTACCTGACAAAATCACTTTCCTTTATCTCATTATTCCACAATTAAGCATGGGTTCTCTTACTCCACAAAGCGTCTTCCTGTGAGGGCTTTCACCATAAGGGGACCACTTTGGAGTTCATCCATATTTACTTCTTATCAACCATGAAAAAACAATAATGAGTCATATTTAAATCAAACAATATTGGTTCCATTACCCAAATGTTTGTGCTATGGGGCTTTCTTCAAGGGTTGAAATCAATGACAACCAACCTTAATCAACAATGTCTAGTAGCCTACATATGGATTTTTTGAAAAAAAATAGATATCATAATTGTTACTTAAAACAGGAAAGAAAAACATAAATGATCATATTTCACTGATAATATGACATGTGTTGTACCTTGCTTGACCATCTCATGGATGTATTCCTTGTTTTTTAAATAAGTTCTCCTTTTCATCCTCTATCAGGGCCTTCCATTTTTTCTCCGGAACCATGGGAGGGCGCTCATGCTTGAGGTCTAATTGCAATTTCTCCCTATACTGGGCCCTGTTATATTTTAAATTATCGCCGACTAACTTTGTAACCACTTTCTTGTTGACAGTGTTGCCGAAAAAGTATACCATGTGGTATATTAAATCATCTTTCTTTTTTCTATCTTGTCCATTCCACTGTGTGTGAATGGTGGGGGCAAACAGATCCAATGCTTTGTCATTTAAGTTTCTATAGAAAACATTGTTTCCTGCAAAAACGTGTTATCCATTAATTTATAATAATCTCAACAAATGTCCATTTCAATTTCATGAAAAAAATGAATGAATTAATTAACAATTACTTGCAATATTCGAAATCTTGATTGGAACAGATGTGTCATCCACTAGAAACGTGTCATCTAGTGATCTGGTGCTTTTAATTTGTTCTTCTCCATGTAGAATAATTTCCTTTCCATCTATAGTATGTTCCTCTCTAGAGTCATGTGGAGTCCCAGGCTCTGGCTCATCATGCTTCGATGTGTCATGTTGTTCAAAATCATTACGCTCATCAATGGATTCTAGGGGAACCTCAAGAGGCTAAAAAAGAATCACTTGCACTTTGCTATATCGAAATTGTTTTGCATTGGACCATCACTTCTACCTATAGCAGTTGTAGGGTCCGCAGGTTCCGGGTGCACAAGGTTTAAAAACTCCTACAAATGGAAAACTTTACTTTATCATATCATATAGAAAATAGAAAACAAAAAAATAGATATGAAATTGTCATAGCTGATAAAAATATGTGAAGATGCCACTTACCCCAAAATTAATTATTGTATTTTGTAGCTCTACAATTCTTTCCCTGTCCTCCTGTGTCAGGGGTCTTTTTCTAAGAAAACCTAGATATTTTATGTTAGCCTTATTCAAGGCCTTCGTTATAGTTTTCATTGGGTCAATGGAATAAAATATTTCCTCCTCATCAATATCCTCAGTGGGAGCCTTCCCACATTGAACATGCCATAATACATTGATGAATTAAATTAATGAGATGAACTTTAACATTTGTGAAATTTAGTTATTGTAGTCATAAGTTATTACTATATTTAACATTTACCTGCTGAGGCAGGATGGGTGTCTTTCCACGGTCACTTTGGATAGATGTAGTAGGTGATTTTCGGACACGGTCACCCTGGACAGAAGTTGACACAATAAATCAATAAACAAAAGTTATGAAATTCACCTGTAACATTTAAAAAATGAAATATTGGAGTAATATCAGAAAAAAAAATAATGAAATTTCAGAAATTTAGTTGTTGTAGTCATAAGTTGTTACTGTATTTAACATTTACCCGCTGAGGCACAACAGGTGCCTTTCCACGGTCACCCTGGACAGATGTATCGAATGATTTTCTTCCATGGTCACCCTGGACAGATGTTGACAAAATAAATCAATCAACAAAAGTTATGAAATTCACCTGTAACATTAAAAAATGAAATATTGCAGTAATATCAGAAAAAAAAAATAATGAAATTTCAGAAATTTAGTTGTTGTAGTCATAAGTTGTTACTGTATTTAACATTTACCTACTGAGGCACAGTGGGTGTCTTTCCACGGTCACCCTGGACAGATGTAGTGAATGATTTTTTGCCACAGTCACCCTGGACAGAAGTTGACACAACAAATCAATCAACAAAAGTTATGAAATTCACCTGTAACATTAAAAAAATGAAATATTGCAGTAATATCAGAAAAAAAATAATAAAATTTCTGAAGTTTAGTTGTTGTAGTCATAAGTTGTTACTGTATTTAACATTTACCTATTGAGGCATAGTGGGTTCCTTTCCACGGTCACTCTGTATAGATGTAGCCTGTGATATCTCGTCGTCATCCTGGATAGATGTTGACACAATAAATTAATCAACAAGAGTTATGAAAGTAATTGTAACATTAAAATAATGAAATATTGCAGTAATATCATAAAATAAATAATGAAAAATGAAAAACATGCAGTAAAAAATTGAAATATTGCAACGATAAATTGTAACAATGATTGATCAAAGGTTGAGTTGAATGGTATGTAATATATTTACTCCCATAGCCACACTCCCTCCATCTATTCGATTTAAGTTGCAATTGATCAACAACCCTTCACCTAGAACTATTGTTTTTGTTGCACATACAAATATACGATTTCCTTCGCGTCCCTCAAATATGCAATTCGGTTTCCTAGTTGTTGTCATTGGTCGTGTACTAATTATAAATCCCACAATGTTTCCAGTAGCATTTGGCCTTCCATCAATATACATAGTTGCCCCTTTATTTTGATTGATATCTACTAGTTATATATAATTTGTGACAACTTTGTATCTCTGCATACTTCACGTATATCAGACCAACATCAACCAGTGACTGTATTTGTATAATGGTCCGACATAATTCATCAATTCAGTTACAAGGCCATAGCCGACCTTTATGCCATCCATGGAAAATAACTCCAATCCATGTAAGGATGAAGGAGCAATGTGATACATCCTCCCACTGATGAAGAAATCTGTGTCCACTTCAGGTAGCTCCTTAGGTGCCCATTATTGCACTAGATGTTTATACCTCAAGGGAAACTCAATGTCACCTATGTTCTCAACATCATAATTACATGACCCTTCGTTGGCAATACAAAAATGCATGCGTATATGAAATCTTTTCCTTACCTTTTCAGATCTAGTTGATGTAGAACTGGTAGATCTAGTACAACACATCTCACTTTCAACCTCTCTTAGTATATCTTGATCATCACTCAAGGAACATAGATCCGACATATACCTGTTTGGTGGTACCTACACTCGTTAAAACAAGAAGATAAGTTATCCTACCGATATACGTTTGTGGTACCAACACAGTTGCATATAGTTGCAATATAATTGCATATAGTTGCATAAGTTGCATAAAGTTGCATATAGTTTCATATAGTTGCATAGTTGCATATAGTTGCATATTTGCATATAGTTGCATACGAAATTGTCATATAGTTGCATATAGTTTCATAAGTTGCATAGTTGCATAAGTTGCATTGTTGCAGAGTTGCATAAGTTGCATTGTTGCAATATAGTTGCATAGTTGCATAAGTTGCATATAGTTGCATAGTTGCATAAGTTACATTGTTGCAATATAGTTGCAATATAGTTGCATAAGTTGCATTGTTGCATAAAGTTGCATATAGTTGCATAGTTGCATAGTTGGATAAGTTTCATATTTGCATATAGTTGCATAGTTTCATATAGTTGCTATATAGTTTCATAAAGTTGCATATAGTTGCATAGTTTCATATAGTTGCTATATAGTTTCATAAAGTTGCATATAGTTGCATAAGCTTCATAAAGTTGCATATAGTTGCATAAGTTGCATATAGTTGCAATATAGTTGCATATAGTTGCATATAGTCATTAAGAAACATGATAAGTTGCATTGTTGCATATAGTTGCATACGAAATTGTTGCAATATAGTTGCATAAGTTGCATTGTTGCATAAAGTTGCATATAGTTGCATAGTTGCATAGTTGGATAAGTTGCATATTTGCATATAGTTTCATATAGTTGCATAGTTGCATATAGTTGATATATAGTTGCATAAATTTGCATATAGTTTCATTTATGTTTATCATTAAGATGAAGTCATGTTCTAGACCAAATGTGGCAACATCATTGCACATGCATTTCTACTCACTTTGACATTTCTTCATTGCAATTGTTAAAAGCGTTAGTGTATAAACATACTACTAAACTCATCTAGTGAGGTGATAGGATATGACCATCAACAAACCTCCAAGAAGGATAAATCCCCCAGGATCAATGCCACTTGATGATGATTTTTGTTCCATTTGGCTTACTAATATATGGCTCCACCAACATTGCCATATCTAAAAGGGAATTACCATATCAACAAACAATCAAATATAAGGGTATACTAAAAGGGAATACCTTAGTAAATATCTATAATAGATGCATCCTCTTATGACAGTGGGACAAGCATGCTTTTCTCCAATCTAGGAGAATTACAATGAAGCATAGTTGGCATACACCACTCTAGGAAAAACCCTTCTTCTAAGAAGCTGTAGATGGGGGTTATCTATTTTGATAAAGACATTGCTAAGGAATTTCACTTGGCCCAACCATTTGATGTAGTTTTCTCTAATGGGAAAGACAACCGACAAGTAGCTAAACATGCCTTTGAGGGATTTGAACCTAGGAGTGGGGAATCAACTTGAATATTTCATCTTGAAGGGACTATGTCTTGTCATCTAATGAGAATATGTTCTCTTCTTTTTCATAGTGTGGCTTGAATTATCAATTTAGAGGGATGGTTTTATAGTAAGAGAGGGATTGAAAGTTGGACAAGAATCCTCATTCTTAGATGAACATGTCACAAATTTTTAGAAGTCACATATGACTAATATTTAAAAGTGCACTAAATATTGGGTGTATCTACATAAGTAAATATTTATTAAAATACCCTTTTTATAGGATGGCCTCATGGTTTAGGTGTTATTTTCATTTAACCCTCTTTATATATGTCAACTTATATCCATAGGTATTGTGTTTCCATTCTAGGTTCATGTTGAGATTTATTGTTGATTAATTTGGTCCATGCCTTATATCAAGATTATTTTCTAAGGAATTATGCTATCCTCTATTACTGGATTACACAAGATGCATATTAGTGTTTGAATGGGGTTTATTTGCTAACACTATTCCAATGTTTATAATTCCTTCCTGGGATATGATGGAGCCTTGATACACTTGACGAGTTTCTCTCATATTGTCTTACAATATTCTTCACACAATTCTAGAGAGGTGAAAATTGGAATTTAACCCAAACTAAAGCATTGGAGGAAGCTTGCATTGGGTTGAAGGTGACATCCAATGTTTCATTATAGGTCCTATTATTTAAACACAATTATCTAAATTTATTTTCATAACAGAGAATGTGTATTTCCAAGCGAACACCACTTGCTAATGTGAATATAAACCAACTTGCAAACAAATATTCTTAAGGAAAAATTACCGATTTTGGAAGCATTGCTCTCACTGTGGGTCTCCTCTTTTTCTCGCATTGTGGGTCTCCTATTTCACACTATGGGTATCCTCGTTTTCTCGCACTATGGGTATCCAGATCTCTCCTATTATAGTCACACCATGTCCAACTAGCTAGGGTATCCATATCTGTCCTCTTATGCTCACACTGTGGTCGACTAGCTAGGGTATCGGGCTCTGTCGACACTCACCTCTTTCACACTGTGGGTCTCCTCTTTCACACGGCGTCTCCTATTTCGTATTTTGGGTCTCCTCTTTTGATTGAACTATGGGTATCCAACTCTCTCTTCTTATGATCACACTCTCCTCTTACGATTTCACTGTAGACCAACAAGTTTGGTTTCATTCTAAGTTTGGTTATATTTTGTTATCTCATATTAAACAATACAATATATATTATAATAATTATAACAAAATATAATATAAATATATAAATTCTATATAATTTTGAAGGTGTTAGGCCTATTCCTATACACCACGGCCAGATAACCTCTCATTCACAGTGTGTGTATTGATCCCTTTTAGTTTTGGGTTGTTAGTATTTTCAATTGCATGCACCTTTCAATCTATTCAAAGTTCAATTAATGTCTCTTGTTACTTTAGAGTTATAAAGACTCATGATCCCAATGCCCATATGCCTCCAACCTTTTGATCTAATGATTGTTGGGTGACAAGTGTCATAATGGGTGATGACTAAGAATAGGGGAAACTTTCAATTAAGGGCTAGGAATGACCAGGCACACATCAAGTGAAGGAATAAAATTAAGAAGTCGTACATGTGTTTTCCCATTCCATGTCAACAACAACTCATCCATTCAATGGGAACACTAAAACTCGACAAATCGATGACTCCACTAAATTAGGGTTTATGGTTTCCATGATGAATTGATGATGGAAGAAAGTGGGTGTGTGAGTCAAATCTGAGTCCAGAAACCCTCCCATATCGTTAAGGCATGCAAATAGTCTATATATGTCAAATTTCAATGCATACAGAAACAATTTGAAAACATTTCAACATTGGCCCCATTCATAGGTCATTGTTGCTCGTGTCTAATCCTAGTACAATTTCCTTGTAAAATTTGTATAAGATATTTGGAGAATGATAATTTTGAAGGTGCTAGGCCTCCTCCTACACACCATGACCAGATCACCTATCATTGACAGTCTATGTATTGATCCCTGATAGTTTTGGGTTGTTAGTATTTTCAATTGCATGCACTTGTGTTGTCCCATTCCATGTCAACAACAACGCATCCATTCACTGGGAACAAATCGATGACTCCACGAAATTAGGGTTTATGGTTTATATGATGAATTGATGATGGACATACCTACATCATTGGTATGATTAGGTGCAGTCGCGCAGAGCTCCTCCTAGTTTTGAGAATATTTCATTCTCTACTAAACAGGGGCAACCACGTGAAGGTGGAATCTTTAATTATGCCCTCCCCCCTCCCCTCCCCTCATATAACTCTCAATTTCCCCATATTACCTAATTTTAAATTCCAAATAACATGTATCATATACTATATTATACAAAATAAAACATATAAAGATCATATAAAAGATATAAACACATACCTCTTCTTTTCAAAAATTAAATATCAGTCATCTTCTTCTTCATCTAACTCAACATATGTATTAGGATCTGGTTCAAAATCAATATTTTTGAAAGGATCATTCATATCAACATCATCATCAACGTCATTTTCTCTAATATAGTTATCGATATCGTCAATGAGATCATCATCTCCTACATTTGGATGATCAAATTCTTCAACTTCTTCATCTGACACATCAAATACATGAGCCACCTGCTCATGATCTGCATAATCATGATCTTCTTCCTCATTATTATCTTCATCCCCATCTACATGATTATACTTTACTAGTCTTCCTCTTGGATCGTATCTAACAACTTATGACCAACCTGCTTTACCAGGTACCTTTGAGTAAAATACTTGCTCACATTGACTTGGAAGAACACAAGTCTTTGTAATCGGTTAAAATGCCCTTGTATTAACCATGGTAAATCCATTATCATGCTCAATAACAATTCTTTCAGGATCACATTCATGCATCCATAGCTATACCATTTAACCTCAAACAAAATTATTTTAAAGGAATTAAAATCACACTCAATTATATCCTCCAAATGCCCATAGTACCTATTCCCATTTTCCTCTGTATTTTTGTCACTTGTTAAGGAAATGTTGGTGACCTTAAACACTGCAGTTATCCCACAATCCAAGGTTTTCATCTTATCATCCAACATTTTGATATGAAATTTACGACCATTACACCACATAGCCTTGTGATGTTTCAACTGCAACATGGACAACAACTAAAAAATGCATTTCCAATTAATAAACCTCATATAGGAGTTAGTAAATATATATTTCAAAAATTAAACAAACCAAATACATTGAAAAATTGGGAAAGAACTAGGAAAATGTGGGTAAAAATTTTTAGTGTCCTGTTTATCTTTTAAACCAAAGGCTAAATCAACTTCCCTTGATGTAAGATCAGGAAATTGATCTCGTTGACGATGCGTTGTTTTAATCATCTTAACCACCCCTTACCATGATAACCTACTGAAGTATTCTTTAGTATATTATATCCAATGCTCCATCCAATCAAGGTTGTTTGAAATGTATAAATGTAAAAAATCCCACTCTCGAGCAACTATATGGTAGCATAAAAATTTAATACATTAATTAGCTATTGTTAATAAAGGAATAATTTAATAAATGTGTAATATATTAAATCTACGTCAACATCTAATAATTATCTTTCACAGTCCTCATGTTACCTTTCCCCAATAGGACCTCCCCTTCAAATTTGTTGATGGAGTCGAGATTCCAAATGCGAGGCACACTCATATTTCTGCTAATTTAGGTAGATATTGACTAATATAAACCATGCATTTATATACCATATATCCCTCAACCATAGAACCCTCCATACGTGCTCTTTGTCTAACAAAATCCTTCAGTGATTTCAACCCCGCCTATCCACCATCCACATCGACCTTGTGTGTACTGGTCCACATAATTCAAGCTCCTCAACTTGGTGTATGATGTAGTGTTATTGTGCATTGAAAAATGATGGAGGTAGAAAATGTTGCAATTGACACATTAGTCGGGGAATTTCTCTCTTCCAATACCTTATATATTCTTTATGGATTTCTTTTGATGATAGGCACCTACAAATGTCGATGCAATAAAATAATATCAAGGCATACACAAATTTGTAGATAAAACATAATATGTCAATAAGTTCCGCTACAAATCACATAAGAAGTATATTTTCCTTATAAAACAATACTTACCTCATGTATTTTCCAAGTACACAAATAATTTGTTTTATGTTGTTGTCAAAGTCATCTGGGAGAGATAAAGGTAGAACATATTGTAACAAAGAACAAATAATTATTATTTGTTTCCAAAAAAAACATACCGATAAGGAAATATATTATAACCTCTTATTTACCTTAACGAATGTATGCTAGTCATGTGTTTTAACCCCACCAAAGTCACCTTTTTTCATTAAGATATTTTGTATGTTCGACGAAAACCCTGTCGGAAACCTAATTTTTTGAATGACCTCTTTTACAATATTTCTCTGTTGCTCCATCAATAACCAAGGAAGACTAGTATTTTTCGCAAGACCATCACCATTATAATTAATAATAACACTTTGCAATGCATGATTAGCTTCCTGGACGTCACAACAAATCTTTCCAATTCTCTCTTTGTCAGTCCTTCCATCTAATATTTTCCATAAAAATTTTGTTATGTTCTTCCCGATATGCATTGTATCAAACAGATGAACTATTTGTAGGTGCTTGTAGTATGGAAATCTACTGAATTGCATCGGGTAACTTTTCATTCCTCGTGGAAGCCCATTCGTGCCTTATCAAAATTCATGAAACATCAACAAATTGAAATTAACACTAATTAATGGGACAAAATGAAATTAATACGGATGAAATTAACCAAATATTTATATAATATGTCATACATAAATAATTTGCGTACCTTGACGATTTCTAATATATTCCAACTTCCATAGGCAAGGTGTCATTCTTCATGTTTTTTTTCCATTTTATTCTTTACCATTGAATTTTTATTTGTCTGTAGTTTGATAACTATGGTTCTTAGGAAGAAATTTCCTATACTCATCAAACACTTCATTTCCTAAACTCCTTGAATGATGATATTTTATCCTTGGACCACAAAATAGGCATGCAAATTTACCCTTTGTTTGAATACCTACAAGATATATGAATTAATGTAGCATCAAATTAGTGTTACAATTTAAAATAATGCATTATATTTTCAATAAATATATATAATATTAAATCACAAAATAAAGTAACAATATACCACAAAAATGTGTTAACCCGGGAGCATCATGAATTTTCCATGATAGTATTCCATGGAATTGAAATCATTTTTTCCCTATTGGTCTAGAGATGTCATACATAGTGACGCTAGCCCATAACTTCAACAACTCATCAATAAGAGGCTCAATATATATGTTCATATCTTTAACCTGGTACCTACCTAATTGGTTCAACATACTGTATGATTAACTATACTTATCTAGATGTCGTTATATATAAAAGAAATAATTACCATGCACGAAACAAAGAAATGAAATATTTTGTCATACTTTAAAGAAAATAAAGATAATTAAATACATGGAACAATCATTGCCAACATTGTGTTCTCTCTATTGATCGACATCCAAGGAGGAATATTATTGTTTATAACAAAAACATGACACACAGAGTACATAGAACAAATCTCTCCAAATGGTTTGACACCATCAGCTGCCAACGAAAGTCTAACATTACGAGGTTCTTCTTTAAAAATTGGCCACTTTTCTTCGATGTCCTTCAATGAAAAACCAGCTACGGGCATTCGAAGAACATCGTCTCGACTTATGTTCTTTGCATGGAAATCCATAAACTATGCTATATTTTGGCACCTGAACAACCATTGGAAACATGGAATTATCAGAATATAATGAAGAACTTTGTGAGGCACCTTCTTTGATTCTTTATCGTTTCGATATCTACTTATTTGAAATTGTGGGAATTCCTTTTCTAATGCATATTGTTCATAATATATGATATGATCATTAGGACATGCATCAATAACCTGATAGTCCATTCCAATTTCTTTCATAATCATGGATATTTCTCGATATGTGCGTGGAAAAATATTTGACGTCGATAATAGAAATTTACCTAAAAAACTACAAAATTCTAAACAATAAGTCAATTTAAACAATATTAATCATTAATATCGCATCCAATATACTTATTTACAAATTAGAAAACAATAGCAATCTAGGAAAAAATTGAACCTTTTAAGTATTTGTGAACATGCAGGCATAAAGAATTAACAAATTAAATACCTTAGTATTTGTGTGAGGCATGTGTTTGATAAACCATTCAAAACCTTCAGGCTCACCAACAACAATATATCATATAAAATATTTTTTGTTGATACTTCATAAAGAGGTTGACGTGACTTCTCGAGTAGAGAATCAACATCATGACTATCATCCTGGTTGTCCTCATCCATTGGAGAAAATGTGTCTTGGATCAATCTATGTATCTCATCTTCCTAATTTGAATCACTAACGTTATCTCCATCCATATCATCATTAATAACTTTATCAATAGCTTCAATATTATGATATCGAAGTTCATCACCTTGTAAAGGAGCATTTTTGCTAGCACTTGGCAAATAACTCTCTAGAGGTTGACATTTTGGGGGCATCGTCTATATATTTAAAAACAACGTAGAAAATTTAGTGTGTATATAAAATATAAAAATCTTGATAATAAATATTACTAAAATTCATGACATGATGATTATTATAGAGAATACATTAAATATTGAATCCTCTTACCAAGGGACGATATTCATAACCCCCTTCGGTGTGCCCCTTCTCCCTACAATGTATTTCAGTTGTTGTTATTAAAAGTCATTTTCTTTGCAAGCCTCTGCAATCATAGCAAGGGAAATAACATTTTCCATCACCCCTCACCTCTAATGTCATTCTTAACTGAGAAAGCTTCCTGTCATTTTCGTTCATAGTGACAAATCCTTGTCCTGACAAGTAATTGTCTTACCTACACCATATCAAACAATAAGTTGTCAAATTTCTATATTTTAGCTACTCCATGATATTTTAGCTACTCCTTTCGATTATGATATGTTTATTTACAGTGACCTACAATCCTCACAATTATTTCTTCTAAGACATTTTGACATGCTTTTTTGTATTATCGATTAACTATTAAGATCAATATGCTTCAATTTTTACTTTAGAGTAGTGTGTATTGAATCACCATGGAATATAATTACACACCATTTAACGAAAGTGGTCAAAATTTCTCAAACTTGAATCACTCGACACCATACACTAGCCTCTAAGTTGTTTTGTAGACAACTTACAATACTTCTTCGGAAAATATTTTTCTTGACATTTCACATGAATTTCCGTAGAATATACTAACTAGATCCAAAAACAAAAGACATGAAATATGGTACTACACATACAATATATTTATTATTAAGGAAAAAACAAGCTACATGAAATTTCAACATTTGAACAAAAATTTACAAGTTAAATGAGTACATCAATAAAAAAACATACTAACCTTGCAAGTTCAAAATCCAAGCTATGTAGATTGAGAATTGGATTTGTTCAACCGATGGGTGATGGAAAAAATAAACAACCCAAACACAAGCCATGAACAGTATCGCAACTATAGCAATTGTGTCACAAAGTCTCTTAAAGCCAGGTATATATAGATCAACTAGTCAACTAGCCATTAGCAGATGCTTTTTGAAATAGGAAAAATTATCGTGGCAATAGCAACAAACTTTCATGGCAATAGAGACAAACTTTCATGGCAATTGCGATGAAAATCCCGACCAAGTTAAAAAACCTATTCGTGGATATATCGACGAACTTTCATGGCAATATCGATGAAAATCCCACCCTATTTAAAAAAAAACATGAAAATAATGGAAACGTGGAAAAATTTCGTGGAATAATCCGCCCATATGTAGTAGTGTTACTTCATTTCTTTCATTGGAGAAAAAAATTTCCTTGCATTTTATATTGAAATAATAAATGTTGTAGGATTAAGAACCTAAATTATGACCCTGAATTATTATACTTTGAATTTGATCATATTTTTTCCCTTAATTAGATTTTGTTGGTTTCATTATTGTAAGACCTTGATTTCAATATTTAGTTCACTATTTTACTTTCTTGATTTTCTTTACAACATAATAATCAACAACAACATGATAATCAACAACAAGCTGATAGCAACAACATACTAATAACATAGCAACATAATAACAACATAACAATCAACAACAATATAATGACAACAGATCACTAGTAAAATGCATAAATTATCTACCTCAACCTGTAGCTTAGTTGATTTAGCCCCTTTCCTGGTTGTTGATGATTTTGCCCAACTGCCCAAACTGAATATTAACCTCCCAGCCAACTAGGAACAACCCCTCCATCTCCCTAGCTCTAGGAATCCTTGTGGTTTCCTGGCCCTTGAGCCCAAAATTCCCAGCAACAACAGTGCACTTTGAGAGTTTCCAAAACGCTTTGTTCTCCCAATTTTCCTCCTCATCCTCCTTCACCTCTTGCAGAAATTTCCAATGCAAAATGAGACCCTCTCCAGGTCCCCTCCTCTCCTCTGCCCCTCATTAATTTCCCAACAACCTTATCGCCCCATTAATTCCCAACATCCTTATCCCCCCATTAATTACTTCACCCACCTTTTAATAATAAAATACTAAGTCTCATTTAATATATTTAATAATTAATTAAATTTAAATAATAATAAAAAACTATGATAAACAATTAATCAAATTGGGTTTTTACATACACCCACCCTTCAAGAAACTTCGTCTCGAAGTTAGACTAATTTACAATACAAGGGTAATGATACACGATTCATACATCCACATAAAATAAGCAACAACATCAATTTAAAACACTTACACATACTAGTGTACATGTGCAAGTCATGCATGTGTAGCTAGCAAATACAAGAATCGTACCTGTACTAATGAAAATAATTATCACACCTAAAGTAATCTTGTATGCATCCAATCCAATCAACAAGACCATTCATTTCATAAAAGATAGTAAACTATTTAAAATGTTCACAAAATCCCTCAATTACAATAATTTAGCACAAGCAACATTCACTTATATAGTTGAAGTTTATTAAGTAAATACATATATACATACATACATACATACATATATATATCAAGAAATTCTTCTATATTAAGAAACCCCACACACTCTCAACTACTTCTATTCATCATTCCTCACTAAATTACTTCCATATTTCATCCCTATCCTTCCTCTGTTGGACTATCTTGGAGCGTCAACTATATTGACCTAACTCCAAATAGAACCCCTAAGAGGAAGTGTCAACTCTCTTGACCAAGCTTCCCCAGCAGGCAATTGACAGTCATCATCACACATCTAGAGGAGCATGAGCGAACACCGTCCTCCCATGACTACAGGTTTCAGAGGATACATGGTGGGAAATGCCTCCACCCCTCCTAATAGAACTAGGATCAACACCTTACCATGGAACATACAGTGGCACTATGTTGCTAGGAATCTGTTCATCATATATTTAGTTTTAGGCAGTCTCACCACCTAAAAAACTTGCATTGGTCCTCATATCATAGAAATGCATTCAAACCAACATAATTTCACATACAAATATTCATACCATATTGTTTCTTGGTTGGTGTTCACAACATCAACCTTTTATTATCATTATCCTTTGGCTATTTCATAGCCCATTGACCTGCAGATTAGTCTATAACACAAAATCATACATATCTATGCATTATCATCATGTAAATGCATTTAACCATAATCTCAATTCAGTATCCACGTACCAACAACTTTAAATGTCAAAATTTTCAAGTTTAGAAATAGATTGCATAATATCCATCATAATTCAAATAACGTTAAACATTCATAGAATTGACATTCACATAGGTTTATACATCTTAAAATTTCAAGTGTATCATTAATAGTTTCAAAGTGAATAGAAAATAAATATGATTAGGCCTTAAGTAATTCTAGTTGTCTAAGTAAAAAGGTGGCATTACATACACCCATCCTTCAAGAAAACATATTCCTGAGATGGTTGAAAAAGTGAGGGATGATCTCATCGTAAGGTCTCAACATCCTCCCAAGTAGCAGATCATGGGATATACTTATCCCATTGGACCTTAAATTGGTCTACCAAATGGTTCTTGAGTTGTCGGACCTTACGGTCCAATATGCATAACAGTTCTACCGTGAGGGTTACCACGTCTGATACTTGCAATTCCTTCCAATTCAGTTTATGAGATTCGTCACCAACATAATGACGTAGAACAGATACATGAAAAACATTGTGAGTTTTATGTAAGTGGGGTGGAAGTACGAGATGATAGGAAAATGGTCCAATTCTCTCTTGGATTTTGAACGGTCCTATAAATCAAGGCGACAACTTTTTCCCCTTCCCAAATAGAATGATACTCTTATTAGGCCTAATACAAATGAAAACTTGATCTCCCACTTTATAACTTCGATCAATCTTATGTGCATCAACATTCCTTTTATGTCTATATTGTGCTTCCTTTACTCGCTGCCTAATCTGAATCATCTGTTCTTTCATCTCTTGAATCAATTATGGCCCAACTTTCACTCAGTCTTCTAACCTTTCCCAACTCAATTGTGTCCTGCATGGCCTTCTATACATAGCTTCGTAGGGTGTCATTCCAATGGATCTATGAAAATTGTTATTGTAAGTGAACTCTACCAAAGGTAGGTACTTATCCCAATGGGTTTGATTATCCATAACATACATCCTAAGCGTGTCTTCCTTAACTTGATTTACTCTCTCAATTTTCCCATCTGTTTCAGGATGATAAGTTGTGCTTAAGTTCAACTGATTTCCCAATGCTAACTGTAAACTTGTCCAAAACCTAGATGTGAATTGAGATTCCCTATTTGAAATGATATTCTTGGGTAACCCATGCAAATGGATGACCTCACTTATAAACAAACGTGCCAAATCAATGACATCATAATTGGATCTAACTAAAATAAAATGAGCACTCTTGGTCAACTTATCAACTATCACAAGAATGGCATTGTGTCTATTCAATGTGAGCGACAATACCACAACAAAATCCATAGAAATAACTTCCCATTTTGACATAAAAACATCATGCGGTTGTAGGAGACTTGTTGGGTGGTGGTGGTCAACCTTCACTTGTTGAGACTCTAGTCACTTGCGGATGAAATTGACTACATCACGCTTCATGCCTAACCAGAAGAAAAACTTCTTCATGTCTGTGTAAATTTTCTTCACACACGGATGACATGCACAATAAAGTGCTCTATGGGCTTCCTTGAGTATGATGCTTCGAATATCCCCACCTTCGGGGATGTACATCCTTCCTTGATATCTTAATAATCCATCAGCTTCCAGTCTATATCCTTCATACTTTGGATCTAATTGCCTTCCACTCCAGAGGGTTGAAGTAACCTTTAAATACCATCTATATATAAGAAGTTTCCCCAACACATGCTCCCTCAGATTAACTTTTAAGGATACAAAGGAGAAGACACGTGGTCTCTTTCTCAAGGCATCCGTGACCATATTCTCCTTTCCCTTAAAGTACAAAATTCCAAAATCGTACCCACTCATAAAATCACTCCGTCGCCTCTGCCTAGAATTTGTAAGTTTTAAACTTGTGAAGTAAAGCAATGCATATATATTCTTAAGCAAATCAAAAATTAATCAATAGCTCATTCACATAGTACACAGAGATTTATACGAGAAACCCTCAACCGGGAAAACCTTTCTTATATTCATTATATCGAATTTCACCATTCAGTATACAATATATATACAATGTTTTTAGGTATTCCGTACATACCAAAACCCTAATCCATTAATCCAATATTAATTTACAAAACCACTAAAAATAGAAAATACGCTAAAAATAGCAAAACCTGCCAAAAAAAAAATTCGGGGCACTGCCCCGAACATTGCACGTAACCAAAGGGGGGCATACTTCCCCCACCCCCTGGGCATGGATGATTTTAGGGATAAATTTCTCTCATGGGATAATTTTCCATGGTTTTTCCAAAAACGAGATTCGTTATTTTAAAAATGATTTGCCCAAATTCTATAGGATAAAATTCTTTTACCTTAAAAATTGCGAAAATTTTATAAAAACTATATAAATCCTTAGAAATTTGAATATTTTTACAAAAATATCGCCAAACATTTATAGTTGGCATATGAAGGATTATTAAGATTCGCCAATGTTTCTACATTAAAAAAAAAAAAATCCATCCTTAAAATCATCCCTGCCCTTGGGACCCCCCTAGGAAAGTTTCTAGTGCATACGACATAAAAAGAACTACTAGAGGGATCATCAGACGCGGTTGTCATATCTGACGCACCCACACACACACATGCAAATAATATAACACCTACCCAACGTTCTCCCACTTGTTGTTTTGTTTCCATCCAGGGATCCAGGGGATTATATATTCAATAATACAGGGAAGCAATGCCCATTATTACTCTACACCAGGAGAACGTTTCTATGCTCACAGACTTTGTCAATGAAACTGCAACATTCTTCAAAGTGTCAACCTTTTCTAGCAACACCTTCTTTTTCTCAACCATGTCTCTCACAAAGTGATACTGAACATCAATATGCTTTGTCTTCGAATGATAAGTTGGTTCTTTTCCAGGAATATTGCACTCTGACTGTCACAATCTAATCTCACTGCTTGTTGTACCAACCCAATACCTGGACACAATATTTGTAACCATACTGCTTCCTTACTTGCATGAATGGCCGCCATGTATTCAGCTTCTGTAGTTGAGAGTGCCACTACAACCTGTCTTTTGCTCATCCAACCGATTGCTCCTCCAAATAGGTTAAACACATACCCACTTGTATATCTTCTATGGTCCATATCTCTAACCCAGTCTACATCAACAAAGCCATGTATGTCCACCACTCTTTCCAATCCTGGTCTTCCTTGGTAGCACAATCCATAATTGGTAGTACCATGAAAATACCTGAAGACCCTCTTTACTGATGTCCAATGCTCCTTCCCTAGTTTTGACATATACCTGCTCAAAATTCCCACTACATGTGCAATGTCCAGTCTAGTACAGACCATTTCACACATCAAACTACCAATTGCACTGGAATATGGAACATGGGACATGTCATCTTCTTATTCTTGTGTCTTCGAACACTGATCTGTAGATAACTTTACACCTATAGGAATAGGAACCTTGACTGGTTTACTTCCATGCATATTAAACCTCTGCAATATCATCTCAACATATTTTCACTAATTCAACCAGAGTTTCTTGCTTGCATGATCTCTTTCATTTTCCATTCCCAGGATGAAGTTAGCAGCATCAAGATCCTTCATGTCAAATTTGGAGGATAGTTGTGATTTCACCTCCTTGATAACATCCATGTTATTTCCTACCGACAACATGTCATCAACATAGAACACTACATAAATGAAGTGATTACCAACCTGCTTGGAATATACACAGTGATCAGCCATGCTTCTCACAAATCCCAATCCAAGGATGTATGTGTCAAAATTTTGGTATCACATCCTAGGTGATTGCTTTAGACCATATAGTGACTTCTTTATCTTACATACCAGCTCTTTCTTTCCCTTCACTGCAAAGCCTTCTAGTTGCTTCATGTAGATTTCTTCTTCCATATCCCCATGTAGGAATGTTGTCTTCAAATCCATCTGTTCCACTTCAAGATCAAAAGAAACAACAATAGATAAAATAAATCTAATAGATGTTAACTTGGAAATAGGAGAAAAAATCTCACCAAATTCAATTCCCTCTACCTGGGAATAACCTTTTGCTAGTAACCGAGCTTTGTATTTCTCCACTTTACCTTTTGCATTAAACTTCTTCTTAAACAACCATTTTCTACCAACAGATTTTCTTCCAGCTGGCAACTCAACTATATCCCATGCCTCATTCTTATCCAAGGAATCCATTTCTTCAACCATGGCCTTCTTCCATAGTTTACTATCCTCTGAATTCACTGCTTCCCTGACAGTTCTGGGATCATCATCAATAATAGATAAAGCAAAATTGGAATTAAAATCAGGTGGACTATACCTTTCTAGTTGCCTTCTTTCTCTCATTGATCTCCTCAATACTGGGGTATGAGGTTCTTATTCTTCTTCTGCTTCATCTTCTTCAGATGATTTAGATTTTGCATCATCCAAATCAATCTATATTTTCTTAGGTTCTTCTTTCCTTGGTAGGAATTCCTGCTTGGAAACATCTTTTACCTCTTTAAAACTAACATCCTGACTGTAAAAAGTCTTCTTAGTTTTTGGGTTCCAAAGCTTATAACCTTTCACACCATATTTATAACCAATAAAGATACACTTTTCAACTTTACTATCCAGCTTACTCCTATTTTCCTTTGGAACATGTACATAAGCATCACAACCAAACAATCTAAGATGTTCAAGAGAGGGTTTCTTTCCATTCCATACCTCGTGTGGACTTTTATCATCTAACACTGATGAGGGTGATCAATTAACCAGGTAACATGTTGTACCCACTGCATCTACCTAGAATTCTTGTCCTAACTTGGCACCGCTGACCATGCTCCTTGATTTTTCCATCAGTGTCCTATTCATCCTTTCTGCAACTCCGTTCTACTGAGGAGTGTATGGAGTAGTATTTTGCCTTGCTATACCACACTTCTTACAAAATTATTCGAATTCATTTCCGCAGAATTCTCCACCATTATTTGTTCTCAATACCTTTATTTTATTCTCTGTCTGATTTTCTACCAGAGCCTTAGACTCTTTAAATGTATCAAATACCTCAGATTTCTTTCTAAGAAAAGAAATCCATGTGTTCCTTGAGAAATCATATATGCATGAAACATAATACATAGACTTACCTAGTGATGGAACATGCACAGGTCCAAACACATCACTGTGTATCAATTCTAAGATCCCCTTTTCTCTTGTAGCATCAGATGGGAATCTTACTCGATTCTGTTTACCATATATGCAATGTTCACAGAAATCAAAATCCAGAGTGCAATTAGACATACCTTCAACCATGCCTTTACTGTGTAGTGTTCGAAGGCCCTTTTATCCAATATGCCCCAGTCTTTGATGACACAACATGGTCTTCCTTTCAGGGAAGGTATTGGTCTTGTCTTCTTTATTTGTCTTCTCAAGGACAACAGAACTATTACACCCATTAGTATAAGTGCTTCCCAACAAATTGTATAGAGTTCCACACCGAACTCCCCTCATCAACACCATTGCTCCTCGTACCATCTTGCAAGTGTTCTTTTCAAATACAGTTTTCACTCCTGCATCATCCAACTTGCTTACACATATTAGGCTCTTGGCTAGTTTTGGAATGTGCAGAACCCCAAGGAGAGTTCTAATCCTTCCATCTTTTAGCAGCAACTTAACCCTTCCACATCCCAAGATTTTGGTTGTCGAGTCAACTCCTAGGAATACATCACCACCATCGTATTTTTCATTTTCAGAGAACCACTCCCTATGAGGAGTCATATGGTATGATGCACCTGAGTCGATAAACCATACATCATGATCTGCATGTGTAGTTGTAGATGCCAAGTAAACATCACCTCCTTCTTCAGTGGAGGTTTTCGCCTCTGTGGAAGAGGTACTATCAGATCCCTTTGGTTTATCAACCTTCTTAGACTTGCAATCTTTCTTATAATGCCTTGTTTTACCACCCTTCCATCATTTCCTCAAATATTTTTCTGGAGACTTAGATCTACTTATAGATTTAGATCTCCCTCCTAAAGGCTTACCGAGATTCCTGTCTTGGGGATGACCTCTTATAAATAAAGCATCTATGCTATGACTATCCATGCTTTTCCTCCTTATCTCTTTAGATAACAAGGATGAAACTACATCCTCATACTTTAATGTAGATTGATTGGTACTACCAATTGATACAACCAGATTATCCCAAGATTCTATCAAAAAACATAACAAAGTAATACACTTATCTTCTTCTGCAATCATACAATTGTTTCCTGGTTGTTGATGATTCTGCCCAACTGCCCAAAATGGATATTAACCTCCCATCCAACTAGGAACAAAATTTCCATCTCCCTAGCTCGAGGAATCCTTGTGGTTTCCTGGCCCTTAAGCCCAAAATTCCCAGCAACAACAGTGCCCTTTGAGAGTTTCCAAAACGCTTTGTTCTCATAATTTTCCTCCTCATCCTCCTTCACCTCTTACAGAAATTTCCAATACAAAATGAGACCCTCTCCAAGTCCCCTCCTCTCCTCCTTATCCTCCTCTCCCAAATCCCCCTCATTAATTTCCCAACAACCTTATCGCCCCATTAATTCCCAACATCCTTATCCCCCCATTAATTACTTCACCCACCTTTTAATAATAAAATAATAAGTCTCATTTAATATATTTAATAATTAATTAAATTTAAATAATAATAAAAAACTATGATAAACAATTAATCAAATTGGGTTTTTACATACACCCACCCTTCAAGAAACTTCGTCTTGAAGTTAAACTAATTTACAATACAAGGGTAATGATACATGATTCATACATCCACATAAAATAAGCAACAACATCAATTTAAAACACTTACAAATACTAGTGTACATGTGCAAGTCATGCATGTGTAGCTAGCAAATACATGAATCGTACATGTACTAATGAAAATAATTATCACACCTAAAGTAATCTGGTATGCATCCAATCCAATCAACAAGACCATTCATTTCATAAAAGATAGTAAACTATTTAAAATGTTCACAAAATCAATCAATTACAATAATTTAGCACAAGCAACATTCACTTAGATAATTGTAGTTTATTAAGTAAATACATACATACATACATACATACATACATACATACATACATATATATATATATATATATATATATATATATATATATATATCAAGAAATTATTCTATAATAAGAAACCCCACACACTCTCAACTACTTCTATTCATCATTCATCTCTAAATTACTTCCATATTTCATCCCTATCCTTCCTCTGCTGGACTATATTGGAGCGTCAACTATATTGACCTAACTCCCAATAGAACCCCTAAGCGGAAGTGTCAACTCTCTTGACCAAGATTCCCTAGCAGGAAACTGACAGTCATCATCACACGTCTAGAGGAGCATGAGCTAACACCTTCCTCCCATGACTGCAGGTTTCAGAGGATACATGGTGGAAAATGCCTCCACCCCTCCTAACAGAACTAGGGTCAACACCCTACCATGGAACATACAGTGGCACTATGTTGCTAGGAATTTTTTCATCATATATTTAGTTTTAGGCAGTCTCATCACCTGAAAAACCCGCACTGGTCCTCATATCATAGAAATGCATTCAAACCAACATAATTTCAAATACAAATATTCATACCATGTTGTTTATCAGTTCGTGTTCACGACATCAACCTTTTATTATCATTATCCTTTGGCTATTTCATAGCCCATTGACCTGCAGATTAGTCTATAACACAAACTCATACATGTATATGCATTATCATCATGTAAATGCATTTAACCATAATCTCAATTCAGTATCCATGTACCAACAACTTTAAATGTCAAAATTTTCAAGTTTAGAAATAGATTGCATAATATCCATCATAATTCAAATAACGTTAAATATTCATAGAATTGACATTCACATAGGTTTATACGTCTTAAAATTTTAAGTGTATCATTAATAGTTTCATAGTGAATAGAAAATAAATATGATTAGGCCTTAAGTAATTCTAGTTGCCTAAGTAAAAAGGTGGCATTACATACACCCATCCTTCGAGAAAACATATTCCTGAGGTAGTTGAAAAAGTGAGGGATGATCTCATCATAAGGTATCAAGATCCTCCCAAGTAGCAGATCATGGGATATATTTATCCCATTGGACCTTAAATTGGTCTACCAAATGGTTCTTGAGTTGTCGGACCTTACGGTACAATATGCGTAGCGATTCTACCATGAGGGTTACCACGTCTGATACCTTCAATTCCTTCCAATTTAGTTTATGATATTCATCACCAACATAATGACATAGAACAGATACATGAAAAACATTGTGAGTTTTATGTAAGTGGGATGGAAGTACGAGACAATAGGAAAATGGTCCAATTCTCTCTTGGATTTTGAACGGTCCTATAAATCAAGGCGACAACTTTTTCCCCTTTCCAAATCAAATGGTACTCTTATTAGGCCTAATACAAATGAAAACTTGATCTCCCACTTTATAACTTCGATCAATCCTATGTGCATCAACATAAATTTTATGTCTATCTTGTGCTTCCTTTACTCGCTACCTAATCTGAATCACCTGTTCTTTCATCTCTTGAATCAATTATGGCCCAACTTTCACTCGGTCTTCTAACCTTTCCCAAATCAATTGTGTCCTGCATGGCCTTCCATGCATAGCTTCATAGGGTGGCATTCCAATGGATCTATGAAAACTGTTATTGTAGGTGACCTCTACCAAAGGTAGGTACTTATCCCAATGGGTTTGATTATCCATAACATACATCCTAAGTATGTCTTCCATAACTTGATTTACTCTCTCAGTTTTCCCACTTGTTTCAGGATGATAAGTTGTGCTTAAGTTCAACTGATTTCCTAATGTTGACTGCAAACTTGTCCAAAACCTAGATGTGAATTGAGATTCCCTATCTAAAATGATATTCTTGGGTAACCCATGAAAACGGATGACCTCACTTATAAACACACGTTCCACATAGGTGACATCATAATTGGATCTAACTGAAATAAAATGAGCACTCTTGGTCAACTTATCAACTATCACAAGAATGGCATTGTGTATATACAATGTGAGCGACAATCCCACAACAAAATCCATAGAAATAACTTCCCATTTGGACATAGGAACATCATGCGGCTGTAGGAGGCCTGTCGGGTGGTGGTGGTCAACCTTCACTTGTTGAGACTCTAGTCATTTGGGGATGAAATCGACTACATCACGCTTCATGACTAACCAGAAGAAAAACTTCTTCATGTCTGTGTAAATTTTCTTCATGCACAGATGTGCACAATAAAGTGCTCTATTGGCTTCCTTGAGTATGATGCTTTGAATATCCCCACTTTCGGGGATGTGCATCCTTCCTTGATATCTTAATAATCCATCTGCTCCCAGTCTATCTCCTTCATACTTTGGATCTAATTGCCTTCCACTCCAAAGGGTTGAAGTAACCTTTAAATACCATCTATATATAAGAAGTTTCCCCAACACATCCTCCCTCAGATTAACTTTTAAGGATACAAAGGAGAAGACACGTGGTCTCTTTCTCAAGGCATCCGTGATCATATTCTCATTTCCCTTTATGTACAAAATTCCAAAATTGTACTCACTCATAAAATCACTCCATTCCCTTTGCCTAGAATTTGTAGGTTTTAAACTTGTGAAGTAAAGCAATGCATATAGATTCTTAAGCAAAACAAAAATTAATCAATGGCTCATTCACATAGTACAAAGAGATTTATACCGGAAACCCTCAACCTAGAAAACCTTTCTTATATTCATTATATCGAGTTTCACCATTCACTATACAATATATAAACAATGTTTTAGGTATTCCAAAGATACCAAAACCCTAATCCCTTAATCCAGGATTAATTTACATATCCGCTAAAAATAGAAAAACCTGCCCAAAAAAAAATCGGGGCACTACCTCGAACGCTTCACGTAACCATAGGGGGGCATACTTGCCCAACCCTAGGACTCCCCTAGGAAATTTTCTGTTGCATACAAAATAAAAAGTACTACTAGAGGGATCATCTGACGCACCCACACACACACATGCAAAGAATATAACACCTACCCAACGTTCTCCCACTTGTTGTTTTCTTTGCACCTAGGGGTCCAACGGATTATATATTCAACAATACAGGGCAACAATGCCCATTTTTACTCTACACCAAAAGAAATTTTCTATGCTCACAGACTTTGTCAATGAATCTGCAACATTCATCAAAGTGTCAACCTTTTCCAGCAACACCTTCTTTTCCTCAACCATGTCTCTCACAAAGTGATACTGAACATCAATATGATTTGTCTTTGAATGATAAGTTGGTTCCTTTCTAGGAATATTGCACTCAGACTGTCAGAATCTAATCTCACTACTTGTTGTACCAACCCAATACCTGGACACAATATTTGTAACCATACGGCTTCCTTGCTTGCATGAGTGGCTGCAATGTATTCAGCTTCTGTAGTTGAGAGTGCCACTACAACCTGTATTTTTCTCATCCAAAAGATTTCTCCTCCAAAAATGTTAAACACATACCCACTTATAGATCTTCTACGATCTAGATCTCCAGCCCAGTCTACATCAAATAAGCCATGTATGTCCACCACTCTTTCCAATCCCGGTCTTCCTTGGTAGCACAATCCATAATTGGTAGTGCCATGAAAATACCTAAAGACCCTCTTTACTACTGTCCAATGCTCCATCCCTAGTTTTGACATATACCTTCTCAAAATTCCCACTACATGTGCAATGTCCGGTCTAGTACAGACCATTTCACACATCAAACTACAAATTGCACTGGAATATGGAACATGTGACATGTCCTCTTCTTCTTCGTATGTCTTGGGACACGGATCTGCAGATAACTTTACACCTATAGGAATAGGAACCTTGACTGGTTTACTTCCATGCATATTAAACCTCTACAATATCATCTCAACATATTTTCTCTAATTCAACCAGAGTTTCCTGTTTGCATGATCTCTTTTAATTTCCATTCCCAGGATGAAGTTAGCAGCATCGAGATCCTTCATGTCAAATTTGTTGGATAGCTTTGATTTCAACTCCTTGATAACATCCATGTTATTTCCTACCAACAACATGTCATCAACATACAACACTACATAAATGAAGTGATTACCAACCTTCTTGGAATATACACAACGATCAGCCCTGCTTCTCACAAATCCCAATCCAAGGATGCATGTGTCAAACTTTTGGTACCACATCCTAGGTGATTGCTTCAGACCATATAGTGACTTCTTTATCTTATAGACCAACTATTTCTTTCCCTTCACTGCAAAGCCTTTTCATTGCTTCATGTAGATTTCTTCTTCCATATCCCCATGTAGGAATGTTGTCTTCAAATCCATCTGTTCCACTTCAAGATCAAAAGAAACAACAATAGATAAAATAAATCTAATAGATGTTAACTTGGAAACAGGAGAAAAAATCTCACCAAATTCAATTCCCTCTACCTGGGAATAACCTTTTTCTAGTAACCAAGCTTTGTATTTCTCCACTTTACCTTTTGTATTAAACTTCTTCTTAAACAACCATTTTCTACCAACATATTTTCTTCCAGCTAGCAACTCAACTATATATGATGCCTCATTCTTATCCAAGGAATCCATTTCTTCAACCATGGCCTTCTTCCATAGTTTACTATCCTCTGAATTCACTGCATCCATAACATTTCTGGGATCATCATCAGTAATAGATAAAGCAAAATTGGAATTAAAATCAGGTGGACTATACCTTTCTAGTTGACTTCTTTCTCTCATTGATCTCCTCAATACTGGGGTATGAGGTTCTTCTTCTTCTTTTGCTTCATCTTCTTCAGATGATTCAGATTTTGCATCATCCAAATCAATCTCTATTTTCTTAGGTTCTTCTTTCCTTGGTAGGAATTTCTGCTTGGAAACATCTTTTACCTCTTTAAAACTAACATCCTGACTGTAAACAGTCTTCTTAGTTTCTCGGTTCCAAAGCTTATAACCTTTCACACCATCTTTATAACCCATAAAGATACACTTTTCAACTTTATTATCCAGCTTACTCCTATTTTCCTTTTGAACATGTACATAAGCATCAAAACCAAACACTCTAAGATTTTCAAGATAGGGTTTCTTTCCATTCCATACCTCGTGTGGAGTTTTATCATCTAACACTCATGAGGGTGATCAATTGACCAGGTAACATGTTGTACCCACTGCCTCTACCCAGAATTCTTGTCCTAACTTGGCACCACTGAGCATGCTCCTTGATTTTTCCATCAGTGTCTTGTTCATCCTTTCTGCAACTCCATTCTGCTGAGGAGTGTATGGAGTAGTCTTCTCAATTGCTATACCACACTTCTTACAGAATTATTCGAATTCATTTCTGAAAAATTCTCCACCATTATCTATTCTCAATACCTTTATTTTGTTCTCTGTCTGATTTTCTACCAAAGCCTTAAACTCTTTAAATTTGTCAAATACCTCATATTTCTTTCTAAGAAAATAAATCCATGTGTTCCTTGAGAAATAATCTATGAATGAAACATAATACATAGACTTACCTAGTGATGGAACATGCACAGGTCCAAACACATCACTGTGTATCAATTCTAAGATCCCCTTTTCTCTTGTAGCATCATATGGGAATCTTACTCGATTTTGTTTACCATATATGCAATGTTCACAGAAATCAAAATCCAGAGTGCAATTAGACATACCTTCAACCATGCCTTTACTGTGTAGTGTTCGAAGGTGCTTTTCTCCAATATGCCCCAGTCTTTGATGACACAACATGGTCTTGTTTTCAGGGAAGGTATTGGTCTTGTCTTCTTTATTTGTCTGCCCAAGGACAACAGAAATGTTACACCCATTAGTATAAGTGCTTCCCAACAAATTGTACAGAGTTCCACACCGAACTCCCCTCATCAACACCATTGCTCCTCGTACCATCTTGCAAGTGTTATTTTCAAATATAGTTTTCACTCCTGCATCATCCAACTTGCTTACACATATTAGGCTCCTGGCTAGTTTTTGAATGTGCAGAACCCCAAGGAGAGTTCTAATCCTTCCATCTTTTAGCAGCAACTTAACCCTTCCACATCCCAAGATTTTGGTTGTCGAGTCATCTCCTTGGAATACATCACCACCATCGTATTTTTCATATTCATAGAACCACTCCCTGTGAGGATTCATATGGTATGATGCACCTGAGTCGATAAACCATACATCATGATCTGCATGTGTAGTCTTAGATGCCAGGTAAACATCACCTCCTTCTGCAGTGGAAGTTTTCGCCTCTGTGGAAGAGGTACTATCAGATCCCTTTGGTTTATCAACCTTCTTAGACTTGCAATCTTTCTTATAATGCCCTGTTTTACCACACTTCCATCATTTCCTCAAATATTTTTCTGGAGACTTAGATCTACCTATAGATTTAGATCTCCCTCTCGAAGGCTTACCAAGATTCATGTGTTGGGGATGACCTCTTATAAATAAAGAATCTATGCTATGACTATCCATGCTTTTCCTCCTTATCTCTTCAGATAACAAGGATGAAACTACATCCTCATACTTTAATGTAGATTGATTGGTACTACCAATTGATACAACCAGATTATCCCAAGATTCTAGCAAAGAACATAACAAAGTAATACACTTATCTTCTTCTGCAATCATACAATTATTTCCTGGTTGTTGATGATTCTTCCCAACTGCCCAAACTGAATATTAACCTCTGAGCCAACTAGGAACAACCATTCTGACTCCCTAGCTCCAGGATTTCTTGTGGTTTCTTGGCTCTTAAGCCCAAAATTCCCAGCAACAACGAGTGCCCTTTGAGATTTTCCAAAACGCTTTGTCCTCATATCATAGCAATGCATTCAAACCAACATAATTTCACATACAAATTTTCATGCCATATTATTTCTCAGTTGGTGTTCACGACATCAACCTTTTATTATCATTATCCTTTGGCTATTTTATAGCCCATTGACCTGCAGATTAGTCTATAACACAAACTCATACATATCTATGCATTATAATCATGTAAATGCATTTAACCATAATCTCAATTCAGTATCCACCTACCAACAACTTTAAATGTCAAAATTTTCAAGTTTAAAAATAGATTGCATAATATCCATCATAATTCAAATAACATTAAATATTCATAGAATTGACATTCACATAGATTTATACGTCTTAAAATTTCAAGTGTATCATTAACAGTTTCATAGTGAATAGAAAATAAATATGATTAGGCCTTAATTAATTCTAGTTGTCTGAGTAAAAAGGTGGCATTACATACACCCATCCTTCGAGAAAACATATTCCCGAGGTAGTTGAAAAAGTGAGGGATGATCCCATCGTAAGGTCTCAACATCCTCCCAAGTAGTAGATCATGGGATATCCTTATCCCATTGGACATTAAATTGGTCTACCAAATGGTTCATGAGCTGTCGAACCTTACAGTCCAATATGCGTAACGGTTCTACCGTGAGGGTTACCACGTCTGATACCTACAATTCCTTCCAATTCAGTTTATGATATTCATCACCAACATAATGACGTAGAACAGATGCATGAAAAACATTGTGAGTTTTATGTAAGTGGGATGGAAGTACGAGATGATAGGAAAATGGTCCAATTCTCTCTTGGATTTTGAACAGTCCTATAAATCGAGGCGACAACTTTTTCCCCTTCCCAAATCGAATGGTACTCTTATCAGGCCTAATACAAATGAAAACTTGATCTTCCACTTTATAACTTCGATCAATCCTATGTGCATCAACATAACTTTTATGTCTATCTTGTGCTTCCTTTACTCACTGCCTAATCTGAATCACCTGTTCTTTCATCTCTTGAATCAATTATGGCCCAACTTTCACTCGGTCTTCTAACCTTTTCCAACTCAATTGTGTCCTGCATGGCCTTCCATACATAGCTTCGTAGGGTGGCATTCCAATGGATCTATGAAAATTGTTATTGTAGGCAACCTCTACCAAAGGTAGGTACTTATCCCAATGGGTTTGATTATCCATAACATACATCCTAAGTATGTCTTCCATAACTTGATATACTCTCTCAGTTTTCCCATCTGTTTCAGGATGATAAGTTGTGCTTAAGTTCAACTCATTTCCCAATGTTGACTGCAAACTTGTCCAAAACCTAGATGTGAATTGAGATTCCCTATCTGAAATGATATTCTTGGGTAACGCGTGAAAATGGATGACCTCACTTATAAACACACGTGCCAAATTAGTGACATCATAATTAGATTTAACTGAAATAAAATGAGCACTCTTGGTCAACTTATATACTATCACAAGAATGGCATTGTGTATATGCAATATGAGCGACAATCCCACAACAAAATCCATAGAAATAACTTCCCATTTGGAAATAGGAACATCATGCGGCTGTAGGAGGCCTGTCGGGTGGTGGTGGTCAACCTTCACTTGTTGAGACTCTAGTCACTTGGGGATGAAATCAACTACATCACGCTTCATGCCTAACCAGAAGAAAAACTTCTTCATGTCTGTGTAAATTTTCTTCATGCACGGATGTGCACAATAAAGTGCTCTATGGGACTCCTTGAGTATGATGCTTTGAATATCCCCACTTTTAGGGATGTACATCCTTCCTTGATATCTTAATAATCCATCTTCTTCCAGTCTATATCCTTCATACTTTGGATCTAATTGCCTTCCACTCCAAAGGGTTGAAGTAACCTTTAAATACCATCTATATATAAGAATTTTCCCCAACACATGCTCCCTCAAACTAACTTTTAAGGATACAAAGGAGAAGACATGTGGTCTCTTTCTCAAGGCATCCGTGACCATATTCTCATTTCCCTTGATGTACAAAATTCCAAAATTGTACTCGCTCATAAAATCACTCCATCGCCTCTGCCTAGAATTTGTAAGTTTTAAACTTGTGAAGTAAAGAAATGCATATAGATTCTTAAGCAAAACAAAAATTAATCAATGGCTCATTCACATAGTAGACAAAGATTTATACCAGAAACCCTCAACGTGGAAAACCTTTCTTATATTCATTATATCGAATTTCACCATTCACTGTACAATATATATACAATGTTTTTAGGTATTCTGTAGATACCAAAACCCTAATCCCTTAATTCGGGATTAATTTACAAAATCGCTAAAAATAGAAAATACGCTAAAAATAGAAAAACCTGCCAAAAAAAAAATTCGGGGCACTGCCCCGAACGCTACACGTAACCATAGGGGGACATACTTTCCCCCACCTAGGACCCCCCTAGGAAATTTTCTGGTGAATACGACATAAAAAGAACTACTAGAGGGATCATCAGACGCAGTTGTCATATCTGACGCACCCACACACACACATGCAAAGAATATAACACCTACCCAACGTTTTCCCACTTGTTCTTTTCTTTGCATCCAGGGGTCCAGGGGATTATATATTCACCAATACAGGGCAGCAATGCCCATTGTTAACTTTTCTATGCTCACAGACTTTGTCAATGAATCTGCAACATTCTTCAAAGTGTCAACCTTTTCCAGCAACACCTACTTTTCCTCAACCATGTCTCTCACAAAGTGATATTGAACAACAATATGCTTTGTCTTCGAATGATAAGTTGGTTATTTTCCAGGAATATTGCACTCTGACTGTCACAATCTAATCTCACTACTTGTTGTACCAACCCAATACCTGGACACAATATTTGTAACCATATTGCTTCCTTGCTTGCATGAGTGGCTGCCATGTATTCAGCTTCTGTAGTTGAGAGTGCCACTACAACCTATCTTTTTCTCATCCAACTGATTGTTCCTCCAAATATGTTAAACACATACCCACTTGTAGATCTTCTACGATCTAGATCTCCAGCCCAGTCTACATCAACAAAGCCATGTATGTCCACCACTCTTTCCAATCCGGGTCTTCCTTGGTAGCACAATCCATAATTGGTAGTGCCATGAAAATACCTAAAGACCCTCTTTACTGCTTTCCAATGCTCCTTCCCTAGTTTTGACATATACCTGCTCAAAATTCCCACTACATGTGCAATTTCCGGTCTAGTACAAACCATTTCACACATCAAACTACCAACAACACTGGAATATGGAACATCAGACATGTCGTCTTCTTCTTCCTGTGTCTTGGGACACTGATCTGCAGATAAATTTACACCTATAGGAATAGGAACCTTGACTGGTTTACTTCCATGCATATTAAACCTCTACAATATCATCTCAACATATTTTCTCTAATTCAGCCAAAGTTTCATGTTTGCATGATCTCTTTTAATTTCCATTCCCAGGATGAAGTTAGCAGCATCGAGATCCTTCATGTCAAATTTGGAGGATATCTGTGATTTCACCTCCTTGATAACATCCATGTTATTTCCTACCAACAACATGTCATCAACATACACCACTACATACATGAAGTGATTACCAACCTTCTTGGAATATACACAGTGATCAGCCCTGCTTCTCACAAATCCCAATCCAAGGATGCATGTGTCAAACTTTTGGTACCACATCCTAGGTGATTTCTTCAGACCATATAGTGACTTCTTTATCTTACAGACCAACTCTTTGTTTCCCTTCACTGCAAAGCCTTTTGGTTGCTTCATGTAGATTTCTTTTTCCATATCCCCATGTAGGAATGATGTCTTCAAATCCATCTGTTCCACTTCAAGATCAAAAGAAACAACAATAGATAAAATAAATCTAATAGATGTTAACTTGGAAACAGGAGAAAAAATCTCACCAAATTCAATTCCCTCTACCTGGGAATAACCTTTTGCTAGTAACCGAGCTTTTTATTTATCCACTTTACCTTTTGCATTAAACTTCTTCTTAAGCAACCATTTTATACCAACAGATTTTCTTCCAGCTGGCAACTCAACTATATCCCATGCCTCATTCTTATACAAGGCATCCATTTCTTCAACCATGGCCTTCTTCCATAGTTTACTATCCTCTGAATTCACTGCTTCCCTAACATTTCTGGGATTATCATCAGTAATAGATAAAGAAAAATTGGAATTAAAATAAGGTGAACTATACCTTTCTAGTTTCCTTCTTTCTCTCATTGATCTCCTCAATACTGGGGTATGAGGTTATTCTTCTTCTTTTGCTTCATCTTCTTTAGATGATTCAGATTTTGCATCATCCAAATCAATCTCTATTTTCTTAGGTTCTTCTTTCCTTGGTAGGAATTTCTAATTGGAAACATCTTTTACCTCTCTAAAACTAACATCCTGACTGTAAACAGTCTTCTTAGTTTCTGGGTTCCAAAGCTTATAACCTTTCACACCATCATTATAACCAATAAAGATACACTTTTCAACTTTATTATCCATCTTACTCCTATTTTCCTTTCTAACATGTACATAAGCATCACAAACAAACAATCTAAGATGTTCAAGAGCGGGTTTCTTTCCATTCCATACCTCGTGTGGAGTTTTATCATCTAACACTCATGAGGGTGATCAATTGACCAGGTAACATGTTGTACCCACTGCCTCTACCCAGAATTCTTGTCCTAACTTGGCACCGCTGAGCATGCTCCTTGATTTTTCCATCAGTGTCTTGTTCATCCTTTCTGCAACTCCATTCTGCTGAGGAGTGTATGGAGTAGTCTTCTACCTTGCTATACCGCACTTCATACAGAATTATTCGAATTCGTTTCCGTAGAATTCTCCACCATTATCTGTTCTCAATACCTTTATTTTATTCTCTATCTGATTTTCTACCAGAGCCTTAAACTCTTTAAATTTATCAAATACCTCAGATTTATTTCTAAGAAAATAAATCCATGTGTTCCTTGATAAATCATCTATGAATGAAACATAATACATAGACTTACCTAGTGATGGAACATGCACAGGTCCAAACACATCACTGTGTATCAATTCTAAGATCCCCTTTTCTCTTGTAGCATCAGGTGGGAATCTTACTCGATTCTGTTTACCATATGTGCAATGTTCACAGAAATCAAAATCCAGAGTGCAATTAGACATACCTTCTGTTAACTCCCAAAATAACACCATTATTTTGGTTGGGTTTTACGGTGGATAGCATGGCTATTGATGGTTTCCTCAATTCATTGTTGAGTCTTTTAGCTGCAAAATTTTAGATTTTGGTTTGACTTAAATTTGGATTGTAAAGTCTTCTTTTTTCAAAATTGTCATTTTTTACTTTCCACAGCTAACTTGTTTTCAAAGGTTCATTGTGCGCTGTGGAAAGTGCCCACTTTCAACAGCTAAGGAGATCGTTTCATCAGTTGGCACGCTGTTGAAAGTGTCAAATCTTAAAAGGTTCTTAAAATCATCTCTCGGATGGCGCGTTGTCAAAGATACATACTTTCAACAGATAAGGAGGGTCTTCCACAAAGTGGCGCGCTGTGGAAAGTGCATACTTTCCACAGCTAACAGGGGCTTGCAAAGAGGCACGCTGAGGAAAGTCAAGATTATCAACAGCTAACATAGGTTGTACTCCCGGGTTGGCAACATCAAATCAAATCTTTGTTTCCATATCAGACATTGTTCACAAAGGATCGTTTAGGGTTTTGAATTGCAAATGGA
>ML787845.1:272748-296163 GCA_009831015.1 Picea engelmannii | reverse complement strand
ATGGCCTAAAGCCGACATAAATAAAATAACATTACTAATATAAATCACAACTAATGGCCTAAAGCCGACATAAATAAAATAACATTACTAATCTAATATGCCCCAATTAAGTGGTAATGAGCCAATATTAGGGCTTAACATTATATGGATTACTTAATTAATTTTATGAAAAATACACGCTCTCATTCCCCATCATTATTTATCTTTTCACTAATTACAACCCCATCGCCTTCCCACATTCATTTTTCACTCCCTGTTCTAAAATTGGTTGCAGTCAAGAAAAATTATGTGTTGAAGCAGTTGGCAGTAGCAGTGTCTTGGTTGAATTACAATGATGTTTTCTTTGATTTGTAGTTGATTGTTGTTGTCTTTGAGTAGTAACCATATTTTTTCCCCCTCATCATATCATGTTTCGCTCAATACAAACCCCTCACATATCCCAGTAACCTTTATTCACCCCCTGCTCATTGATAAACAGATAAACAATTTGTATGGATTGGATTGCATGAGTATGATACATTGTTGAGCCAAATGTATTTCATATTTTTAAAAGTTGTCATGTATGGTTATTTAAAAGACTATTTTCTAATCAATCATGCATGCAGAAATGAGTGTTTTCAGCCGAGGTAGCCATGGCCGAGGAAACTGAGGGAGAGGCAATTAGAACAGAGGCCCAAGAAGGCCAAGGTTTTCCATACATTTTGATGTTGACTCACAAGAGCTTGGCCAGTTGTTTTAGGCCAAAATTTTCAATTGGATTGGGAAAGGGGTGGTCCAACCTAGGCTTGAAAGGCCTCCTTTCCAAGTCCTGCAAGCCCTTGGTTTCCATGTGCCTCCTCGCGTCTCATTTCAACCCGAGGTTCCGAAAAATTATGGATGGAAAGAGATTTTCCACCCGACAGTCTCCCAACATCGTGGTTGGCCTAATTTATCCCTACCTGCTCCTTCTCCTATTAACCCCATTGTCCAAGCTACCCCACACTCACTAGTGCAATCATCCCATGCTATCAAAAGGTTGAAAACTAAGGCCTAGCATGCCCTTGACAAAGGAAAATCCATTGTTTCCCCTTCCTCACCCTCTAATGGCTCTGACAAATCTGTGTCTTCCCGGATGCATTTGAGGGACAATTGTTCCCACGTGATTAGTGAGATTAGGCCTAAAGGTTCAGCACAACCAAAGGAAAATTCAGGAAAATCAAAAGGTGACAACAACAATCAAGGAAAGATTTCATCCCAGAGTGGGAAATATAGCTTTTGAGTTTTTATTTTATCTATTGTTGATGACAATTGACTTCATAAAATTTTGGACAACATGTTTTATTTTGGATATATAAGCAATATTTTTGAAAATAATTTCAAATATCATGAGCTAAATTGTCAAATGTGAATATGTTGATGGGAGTCACAAGGAGGTGTGTTTTGTTTAACTAACTAGTTATTATATGATTGTTATGAGCTAAAGAGAGTCACAAGGGGTCCCACCTACTAGTTATTATTTATTTATAACCCTTATTATGATTGTTACTTTTCCCCCTTAACTAAAAAGTTGGTTGAGTCTTTAGTTAACCTAACTAATGAAGTGGTTCAACTACCTCAACCAATTCTAAATTGCTTAAAGACAAAAGCAAAGGGAGGAACACGAGGAGGGGTAGAAGCAAAAGAATACTAAGGTTTTCTCTTCGAGTTTATGTTGAGATAGTTCAATTTTCATTCATTCATTTATTCATCACAAGCCTAATTCTCTTTTATGATAACAGGGTCTTATTGTAGACAACAATATTTACGGTTGAATTACATCATTCAGACACTTGTTTTTCAGAAGTGATGATATATCTTTTATAGTCTATGTAGACTTGTTTGTTTGTGAATTAGTTTTCATGAATGACAAAGGCTATTGTGCAGAGTTGAGTGGGCAACAATCTGTGGCAAGCTGATCCAGATTTTAGAGTTCATTTTTGGTTTTCTGTCAGAGGTCCTTTTGTATGTTCCATCGGGGATGTCTAAGTTTGGCTTTGGTCCAAAATTTTTGTATGAGATTTTGTAAAGAAAATGACTCTTTGGTGAATTGGAATGAAATAAAGGATTGATTTATGTCTCATCTATCTTGATTATCATCTTGGTGTATTTACTTCTGTCTTTAAATTTATTTCAGCAACTGTTATATTCAGAAAATTACATAAAAAGTAAATTTTCAGAAAGCTTTTATTGATAAAAGACTAGCCTAAGCAAGGGTAATTAATACTTTTGAGTTAGGATGTTATTTTTGTTGGCTATAAACATAGGGTGAGATTCCTGTCTATTTTTCATTAGCCAGGAAGAATATGAAAATTCTTGAGTAAGATCATTTCATATCTTTTCCTCAACATTTATTTGGCAACCATACTAGGGAGATCTTTGATATCTCTCTGGTTAAATTTTATACTCGATTTTCATCGATACATCTTCTTTTTATGATATTGATCCTTTGACTGTTTTACTTATTAATGGTTGTTCATATTGCAAGGCAGCCCAATATTGATCCCGATCTTTAAGATCAAACCAACATTGCTTTGAATCTATTTAATACCATCTTAGACAGTGCCAATACCTGTGTTGAGCTTAACCATTCTCGGTCAACAATTGAACGAGATATTAGTGCTCAAGAATAATTGGAAGATAGACGTAGACAACCTATAAATAAGTAGTAACCCTTTTGTTTCTTCAAGTTTTGGTCTTTCTTTCATGTCCTTAGACTCTCATGCTTCTAGAAGAAGAAGAGGTTTGTCACATTAAATCAATCTTATTACTGAAATAGGAAGAAGAAACATTGTGTTGTCTACCCAACAAAGTGATCTAAGGAGGAATTTATCTGATTCATCCAGTTCATCTTTCTTTCCCTCATCTATCATCCACAAGATGGATTTCCCTCATCTTTCATACATAAGATGGCATCTAGTGGTGGTTCCAATGGCACTGGAAGTGCTCCATATTCTCAATATTCATCATCATCAGTGATTGGTAGCTTATATAGCCACCATATACCTATCCAATCTATCACCAATCCCACCAAAGTCATTAAAAAGTATGGGCTTTTTTAGTTTGAAGAATATGCCACAACCACACCATGGCATGTTTCCTCTCCTCTTATCCTAACACCTACTACTCCTCCACTTCCTAAATTTAAAGAGCATCTTCCTAGGTTTTTAGTAAATAACACTATCACTACAAACGAACACCTAGTGGCATTTTCCAATGCCTGTCATAACATAGGGGATAATGACAATGATACTTGCATGTGATTATTCGTCAATTCCTTGGAAGGAAATGTTGCGGATGATTTCTTTGACCTTCCTCCTAAGATCTTGTCTACTTGGGAGGGGTTAATCTATTGGTTCCAATCCAATTATGGGAAATCTAAAATCCCAACCGAGAAGTTGAGGGAATACAATTGTAATATCCCCAAGGATTAGCCATGTTGTAATCATGTTTATGAATTGTAAATCATGTTTTGTAGGATGGTGTGCCAAGTATTGATAAGTTGGTAGACTTATGTGTTTATTAGGCCCGAGAGCCTAAGTGTTAAAGGCTAGGAGCCTGTTTTTGTATATGTAATATGCATAACATTAATAAAGATTAAACATCGTTGTGTGTAGACTGACCACAAAGAAAGAGTGATGGGGGACTAAGCTTCCACAGGGTGGGTAAGGGAAAAGGGGATGAAAGGTTGGAAAGAGGGGCTAAGATTAGGGGCTTAATTCCTTGGGAACAATAATTTATTATTATTTCAAAGATGTGTGGAAAACATGTTTTTATCCTAAGTTCTAGGAGAGGCAACACATGCAGCTCCAATGTGTGAAAAAAGGGAACGCATACTTGATGGAGTGCATGAAGATTCATGGGAGACATGTGTCAGACCAGGAACATGAAATTTAACCCAAGAATTTAGTTGTGATGGGGGTTCGTCCTCCATTTTGTCGTCGGCTATCTGAAATGTTGAATTACTTATGATCTATGTATGTCTCTCATAGCTCTGAAACTCAAAGCATGTGATGTTTTCTGGAGAAGCCAATACACCCTCTATCTGAACTGTTGAGTCTGTGTTCAACCTCTGCATGGATTCCTTGTCATGCACCTTAAAAACTAGTGGCAACCCGTGAATTGAGCCATGTCACCTGTGTGTCCTGTGAGCCCAACCTATCCGCTCTTGCAAAGTCAAGTTTGTACCTAATTTTTTTTTGGGTTTCTACCTTCTGTGTTGCCTGGGTGGAATTGGCCAGTTGTTGTTGTTGTTATCCTCACTTTGTGAGAATTGGGATGAAGCTGGTTGAAGAACCAGGTTGTCAGGCCCGTGCTAGAAGAGGTAGGTTGTCAGGCCTGTGAGAAACTCTCTCCAACTGAGAGAGTCTATTGGGAAGTGGTTTTCTCCCAGAGAGAGTCTAGCACTAGCTACAAAGCTCTGAGAATTCCTGATATGGCCTATTGTTGAGACCCGGAGAGGGAGGTGAAGCACCGATGGGATATTCTTATGAAGGTGTATACTCCTGAGTACAAGAGGCATGTGGGGAATGAGAGTCTGTGAGTAGTGGGCATAAGAAGGCTCCTAGAGAGAATCATTCTAGTTGCTTTATGAATTTTTCCTGTAACATCAGCCTAGTCTAGGTCCTAGGATTCCCTTGCCTTGGGTGGATCTTAGTCCCAGCTCGGGGGTGACCCACTGCTGAGCGTGATGAGTAGCGAGGTCTAAGGGTGGGAGGTTCGTGGAAGTTATGCACATAGTTAGTGGAGTTACTACAGTTTCAAAGATAAGTATATGCATGTGTTTAATTTGAATTAAAATGCATGTCTGTGATGCTTGCAATATTATCATATATTCCGTTGCAATAATATTTACTGTTAACTCCATTAATTTTGTATGTTAGTAGTAATTATATGTTTACTTTGTTAAGTCATTTAAATTCATTTAAATTCATACTATATAAGTGTTATTCCGCGTAGTAGCATTGCTTGTCAGTGGGTTTGATGGTCGAGGATGTTACAATATGCTATCCGAGTCCATGTTTTCAATGGTGAGCCTAGATGGGTCAGATAAGTGGTATTTGGACCCAAGGTTTTGAGAGGAAATTGTGTTTGGAGGACTAATTTCGGACCTCAAAATGTTTTTGAGTGCCAAGGGGTTACTTGGCCATGTTATGAATCTTAGGAGGAGTAGAAGTAGAATAAAACCGCAACCAACATGGTATTTGACCACAGAAAGAGAGTGCTCAACACTTGGGGTGTTGGACTCGTAGGATCTGTTCAGATGAAAGGGAAATTTAGTACGACCGTCAGATCTGGAGAAGGTATAGGAGGGTTATCCTAGAATCCCTTTGGATTTCGGAAATCGGGAAAAGCGGGGTGTGTGGAGCCATAAATGCCGAAAACCCGAAACCTTGAAGTCTTGAGGGAGATCTACACCGTAGATCTGGAGAAAAGAGCTTGAACGTTGGATCAAATAGAAGATAATATTGTAATTCCGAGAGTTCGGTTGTCGGGAGAAGTGGGATGTGCCATTGTACAAACTCTCGAAGTCCGAAGTTTCAAAGCGAAAGAGTAGATGTGGTGGAGCCAGATGACATCGCTAGTATTACACCATGTGGAATCATGTGTGAGAAGGGTTTGTGGGGCCTGAAGTTACGTAATGTAGTTAAAGGTCGGAGGACCCACAATGGCATTGATCACGATACATCAAGATCAATGGCCATGATACATTGCGGGGACCCAAGTTGCACAAAAGATAATTCTCCAAGGCGGTCCCGCAATCCAAAATGTGGTTTCACTAAGGGGTTATGTGGTAGTGTCAGGAGAATTGTGGGACAAAAGGCAGATTGCTCCAAACCACCATTACATTCCCTTGCAATTGGGAAAACATTAAGTGATGTGACATAATAACATCACCTAAGGTGATGTGGGAGTGTTCAGAGATTAATGGTTTGGGGTGTGCGGATGTGAAATATTTCAAAGTCCTAAAGTCTCAAAACTCAGATGCCTGAGGTTCCACTGCGAGTGTCAGTCGTTTGATGTTGGGTAGATGTGGACCGTTGATACACCCTACTGCGCAGGTTCGGTAACTCGAAACTCTGAGTGACTGTTGCATTATGCTTGGAATTCTTTCGAAGCCAAAGGTTGAAGGCCCGAGTGCGTGTTTAATGATCTAGGTGAGTGGTCACGACCCACGATCATGTGGGTTGGGGACTAAGAGAGAAGTGAATAGTGCCCGAAGGATTGTTATAGAGCCGAGAAGAGCTTAGAAAATTCATGAAATCTGAATGTTTTTCTTGAATTAGATTTGTTTATGAATTTTGTGGGATTTATTAATGAATAATGGCCTGAAAAATTCTAGTTGTCTGCACATTGTGTTTGCAGAAGTTTAACGAGTGCCATAACCGAGTAGAGTTTCCACTAAGTGAAAATAAATGGGGGAAGCACAAAATTCTTCCAGTTTAGAGAATGAAGCAAAAGGAATGGATGTTCATTTGGGAGTTGAAGGGTCGAACTCCAATGGGCATGTAGAAGAGATAGATAAGGAAGGACATATGAAGAAAATCATTGAAAGATTGCAGAAAGATGCCCAAACTCACCGAGTAGATAGAAAGAAGCTTATAGAAGCTAAGGACAAGTAGGGAGAATTCAATTTAAAGTCGATGAAGAGTCTGGAGAGAATAGAAAAGAAGTTGGACAAGGAGAGAGACTCAAGAAAAATAGGGAGTCACCAGGATTCTGAGGGAAGAAGATCAAGGAGTGTTAGTAGACACCATCATCACTCCCAAGGTCACTCCAAGAGGAGGGTACACAGTAGTTCAAGCCCATATCTTACTGGAAAGCATAGGAGATCTGGAGTGGATGAGATGAAGGGAGAAATTAACAAGATTAAGCCTCCTGCATTTGATGGAGAACATAAGAAGGAGGAAGATGCTGAAACATGGTTGCTTGGCATGAGTAAATAATTCCGACTGCAGAATTATTCCTCTCATGCAAAAGGAATAATTGCAATGTATCAACTAAAGGGAAAGGCATCCATATGGTGGGATCAACTTGTGCAGGTAAAACACATTAGAGAGAAAGATATCACTTCAAGAGAATTCAAGAGGTATTTCGAGAAGTATTATGATAGAAAGATGAAAGAGTTCTTTGAACTCAAGCTGGGTAGCATGACCATTGATGAATATGAACGAAGGTTTCTAGAATTTCTAAAGTATGTCTCATTCACCAAAGATGAGACTATCAAGATTCAGAGGTATCTAAGTGGATTGCCACCTTTGATTGGTGACAAGATTCATTATGATGATCCTAAGACTACGGAAGAAACTATAAGAAGAGAGAAATTCTTATATGAGAAGCAAAGAGGGAATATTACTTTCTGGAAGGATTGGGAAGACAAGAATAAATTCCATAGATCAGAGGAAGAAGGGAACTAAGCCACCCTTTTTCAAAAATAGTCCTCAAGGACAACCATCATTTAGAGAGCCAAGAATCACTGATGTAGGGGAAGAAAAGACAAGGAAGACACCCATTCAATGTTGGGGCTTTCAGGGGAGCCATAGGTACAGAGATTGTCCCCACAAAAATGGAAAAGTGAGATATGTCCATAATGTTCAGCAAATGGAAACAATGGAGGACATGGGTATTAGAATGCCTAGGATCTATGTAGCCCTGGACAACAAGCAAGATGAATTTCAGTCACACATGATCGAAGTGGAAGGTATGATTAACAACCAACCATTTACTATTTTAATTGATTAAGGGGCTAGCCATCGTTATATAGATCCTAGAGTGGTGGAAAGTTTGCAATTGTTGAGAAGCAAACATGAAAAGTCTTGGTTAGTGAAGCTGGCTACAGGAACTAAGAGGAAATTCATTGAGTTAGTTAAGTCCTATCCAGTGGACATGAATGGACTGAGCACAAAGGATGAATTGAATGTTCTGTCTTTAGATTCTTATGACTCTCTAATTGGGATGGACTGGCTGGACCAGCCCATGCCATCTTGGACTATTGTAACAACACATTTTCTTGCCTAGATGGGGAAGGAAATCGGAAAACAGTCCAAGGAATTCCCAGAGTTGTTGCTATCATAGAAATCTCAGCAATGCAGCTGAAGAAGTGCTACAAGAAAGGTTGTCAATTATTTGCATCCCATGTGGAGGAAACACCTAAGGATGAGGTTTCAAATATTGAAGATCATGCTTTACTAAAGGAGTTTGAAGATGTATTCTAGGAGGTACTAGGATTACACCCGAAGAGAGATATTGACTTATTTGTAAACTTGATTCTTGGAGCAGCTCCAGTGTCAAAAGCTCCTTACAGAATGAGTACACCAAAGTTGAAAGAGATACAATTAAATCTTAAAGAGCTTCTGAGGAAGGGGTATATATGCCCAAGTGTGTCACCTTGGGGAGCCCCGATCATGTTCGTGAAGAATAAGGATGGGACGTTGAGATTGTGTATCAATTTCAGACAATTGAACAAAGTAACTGTAAAGAACAAATATCCTCTGTCGAGGATTGATGACCTCTTTGATCAATTGAAGGATGCACAGATATTTTCAAAGATAGATCTCAGGTCGGGATATCACCAGGTACGGATAAAGGATGAAGACATCAACAAGACCACCTTTAGAGCAAGGTATGCTCACTATGAATTCACAGTGGTTCCCTTTGGGATGTTGAACGCACCCATTGTTTTTATGTGCCTGATGAATGGTGTATTCAGGGACTATCTAGACAAGTTTGTCATAGTCTTTCTGAATGACATTCTGGTGTATTCCAAGTTAGAGGAAGAGCATGAACAACATATGAGGATGGTGTTGTAGGTGCTAAGAGAGCACAAACTATATTCCAAGTTGAGAAAGTGCTCATTTTATCAGGAGAAAATACATTACTTGGGGAATATTATTTCGAAGAATGGGATAGTTGTAGATCCTAAGAAGATTGAGGCCATCAGAGAATGTCCAACACCAAAGAACGTGATGGAAGTAATATCCTTTATGGGTTTAGCTGGTTATTATAGAAGTTTTATCACAGGGTGCTCGAGGATAGCTCACCCTATCAGTTTCTTGCAAAGGAAGGAGAATAAGTTTGAGTGGAAAAAAGATTGTGAGAAAATATTTCAGTGATTGAAGCAACTGTTAACCAGTGCGCAAATCCTAAGGATTTCATATCCGAATGAAGACTTTGTGGTGTACGCAGATGCATGCAAAGAAGGACTGGGAGGAGTCCTCGGTCAGAATGGATTCGTGATTTGTTATGAATCCAGAAAGTTGAAAGAGAATGAAAGGAACTATGCCACTCATGAATTGGAGTTGGTATCCATAGTGCATGCTCTAAATAAACAGAGACATTACCTCATGGGAAGGAGGTTCAAACTGAGGATAGACCATAATGGTCTGAAGTATTTGTTTGATCAGCCAATCTTGAATGCTAGACATAGTAGGTGATTGGAGTTTTTCTATGAGTATGACTTTGATATCAAGAGTATCAAAGGGAAGGAGAACAAAGTGGTTGATGCACTCAGCATGAGAGTGCACGAATTACATGCTACAACTATAAGCATGTACGAAACTGATATTAAAGGCAGAATTTTGGAAGCTACAAATGCATATTTACAGTATAGGGATTTGGTAGCAAAGCTACAACAAGGTGAGATGCCACAGAAAGTGGAAAATTATAAATTGGAAACTGACGGAACACTTCTGTACAAGAACATAATTTATATACCTGATGTCCAGGACTTGAAACTTATGATTTTGCATGAAATGCATAATGTGCCTTATGCTGGGAACCTTGGATATCTGAAAACTATGGAAGCAGTCAAGAGCCATTACTTTTGGCCAGGTATAAATAAAGAGATTGAAAAATACATTTCCAGATGTATGGAGTTCCAGAAGGTTAAAATTGAATACAGGCACCCAACAAGATTGTTGTAGCCTTTACCCATTCCTGAGTGGAAGTGGGAGGTATTGACAATGGATTTCATCACAGGATTTCCCAGAATAGGCAAGCACCATGATTCAATCATGGTGGTAGTGGACAAGATTACGAAATATGCCCATTTTATTCCATTAAAGACTACTCACAAGGAAGAAAATGTTGTCAACATCTTTATGAAGGAAGTGGCATGAATGCACGGAATTCCAAAGACAATTGTGTCTGACAGAGACCTGGAATTTACCTCAAATTTCTAGAAAGGGTTATTCAAGGGGTTCAGAAAAAATCTGAAATTCAGTAAAACCTATCATCCTGAGTTAGATGGGAAGATAGAGCAGGTGAATCGAGTAATAGAAGACATACCGAGTATGTTCGTGATGGACAAACCATCGAAATGGGAAGACTACCTACACTTGGTATAATTCATCTACAATAATGGGTATCAAACATCATTGAAAATGACCCCATTTGAAGCACTTTATGCAAGAAAGTGCAATACTCCAATAAGTTGGGATAATCCAACTGACAAGGCAGTAGTTGGGCCAGAGTTGTTCAAGGAAATGGAAGAACAAATGCTAAAAATTAACCATAATTTAAAGGATGCCCAAGATAGGCAAAAAATTTATGATGATAAAAATAGAACCCACATAGATTTTAAAGTGGGTGATCACGCTTTCCTGAAAGTAAAAGCCAATAGAAGTTCCATGAAGCTAGGAAGTTGCTCCAAGTTGGCAGCCAGATTTTGTGGGCCATTTGAAATCCTAGAAAGGATTGGAACACTTGCATATATGCTTGCATTACATGCATCCATGACTATACATAATGTGTTTCATGTTTCATTTCTTAAGAAATATATACATGATCCTAATCATGTAATTGATTGGAATGTGATTCAGGAGGAGAAGGAAGGTGTCCTGCATGTGCATCCTATGCACATATTGGACTGGAAAAGCAAACAACTCCAGAATCGATCCATAGGGCTTGTAAAGGTCCAATGGACCTGGTATGGTCCTGAGGATGCGACATGGGAGCATGAGGATGCTATGCGGGAAAAATACCCACATATTTTTTAAGATTTTGGAAATCTTGTTGATGCTGTGTGAAAGTTGCACAGAGGATAGTACAAAAATAAGGGGAGTGGATTGTAATATCCCCAAGGATGAGCCCTGTTGTAATCAAGTTTATGACTTGTAAATCATGTTTATGAATTGTAAATCATGTTTTGTAGGCTGGTGAGACAAGTATTGATAAGATGGTAGGATTATGTGTTTATTAGGTCGGAGAACCTAAGTGTTAAAGGCTAGGAGCATGTTTTTGTATAAGTAATATGCATAACATTAATAAAGATTAAACATCATTGCGTCCAGACCGACCACGAAAAAAGAGTGATGGGGGAATAAGCTTCCACAGGGTGGGTAAGGGAAAAGGGGATGAAAGGTTGGAAAGAGGGGCTAAGATTAGGGGATTAAGTCCTTGGGAATAATAATTTATTATTATTCCAAAGTTGTGTGGCAAACATGCTTTTATCCTAAATTTTGGGAGAGGCAATGCATGCATCTCCAATGTGTGCAAAAAGGGAACGCATACTTGATGGAGTGAATGCAGCTTCATGGGATACATGTGTCGGCCCAGGCACCTACAATTTAACCCAAGAATTGAGCTATGATGGGGGTTCATCCTCCATTCTATTGTCGACTATCTGAAACCGTGAATTCCCTCTGATATTTGTATGCCTCACGCATCTCTGAAACCCAAAGCCTGTGATGTTTTATTGAGAAGTCGATACACCCTCTGTATAAACCATTGAGTCTATGTTCAACCTCTGTGTGGATTCCTTGTCACACACCCTGAAAACCAATGGAAACCTGTGAATTGAGTTGTCTCACATGTGTGTCATGTGAGGCCAGCCTATCTGCTCTTGCAGAGTCAAGTCTGTACCTAAACTATCTTTAGGTTGTTGCCTTCTATGTTTCCTGAGTGGAATTGACCAATTTTTGTTTTTGTTATTCTCACTTTGAGGGAATTGGGCTGAAGCTGGTTGAAGAACCGATTTGTCAGGCCCATGGTAGAAGAGGGAGCTTGTCAGGCCTATGAGAAACTCTCTCCAGGTGTGAGATTCTATTGAGAAGTGATTTTATCCTAGAGAGAATCCAACACCAGCTACGATTCTCTGAGAATTCCTGATCCGGCCTATTGTCGAGACCCAAAGAGGCAGGTGAAGCACTGATGGACTGTTCTTGTGAAGGTGTATACTCTCGGGTGGAATAGGCATGTGAGGAATGAGATTGTGTGAGTAGTGGGCGTAAGAAGTCTCTTGGAGAGAATCCTTCCAGTTTCTCTGTGCATTTTTCCTGTAACCTCAGCCTAGTCTAGGATTCCCTTGCCTTGGGTGGAGCTTAGTCCCAACTTGGGGCTGACCCACTACTAAGCGTGATGAGTAGCAAGGTCTAAGGCTGGGAGGTTTGTGGAAGGTTTGCACGTAGTTGGTGGAGTTACTACAGTTTCAAAGATAAGTATATGCATGTGTTCAATTTCAATGAAAATGCATGTCTATGATGCTTGCAATATTATCATGTATTCCGTTGCAATGATATTTACTGTTAACTCCATTAATTCTGTATGTTAGCATTAATTATATGTTTACTATGTTAATTCATTTAAATTCATTTAAATTCATACTATATAAGTGTTATTCCACGTAGTAGCGTTTCTCGGCAGTGGGGTTGATGGTCGAGGACGTTACAACAATAACATCACCTATAAGGATGGTGAGACCATCAAGTCTTTCAACTTTCATTTCACTAAGTTATACAATCAAATCTCCAAACTCATACGCCCTTAGAACCAAGCCGCTTTCATGCATTACTACAATGTATTTCCTTCCCCCTACTGTCATAGGCTTGAGGAGAAATCCATTGATCATCTCGGTTCCACTTTGCATACTTTTTCAGAGTATGAAGAATAGATTGAAAGAAATGGTCTTCCCCAGGGAGAATCGGTTAGAAAAAAAGACATGTCATCCCTCTTACAACTAGTACAATATATGAATAATCGTATGATAGATTTTGAGTGAAATGGGACTATCTCCCCTCTCTCCCTTGGAGCTTCATCCTCTTCTGCACCCCCCTTTATAAATCTGGTTGAAAATAATTTTTAGCCTAAATTTATTCTGCCCTGAAGATGGTGTAAATTTTGCGAGGAACACCACAAGGAAACCACATGTGAGGTAAATAAGAGTGTCATAGATAAGATCTTTGGTAAAAGGCCGGAAGATACTATCGATGTACTAGATTTTGCAAATCCAAAAGATGTCATGGTCATCAATACTAGGAACAAAGCCTATGCTCCCAAGGGAAAATTTGATTCTCCCCGTAGTTCCTCTATCCCGAGCTCATCCTCAACCAATACTACTCTCCAGGTTCCTAAGTTCCTGAGAGTCAAGGAATCACTCCCGCTCTCCCCTCTTATAAATATAATATCTTGAATCAGTTGGCCAACATCAAAGCATATGAAACCCTTCTAGACATGATTGTCGTCCCTGAACAATAGATGCATTTGAAACAATTCATGGAAGGAAAAGATTTCATTGTATCCAATCTTTTCGAAGAGGAAAATGAAGAGGATTCTTCTGTAAATAAAGTAGGTGTACATAACTTTATATACCCTGTAAAAAATACCCCTTTTTGTATTTCTATAAAGATTATGCATACGATTTCACATTGTTGCCTCATTGATGACGGTTTAGGCCGGAGTGTGATGTCAAAGATTATTATGGAAGAGCTAGGCTTGTCTTGTACAAATGAAAATGCTAGAAGCATGCTCTCCTATAATAGTCTACACCAAACAACCATAAGAGAGATTAAGGATGTGCCCTTTGTTTTATGCACTCATCCTGACATAAGGACAACCCTCAACATTCAGGTAATTGATATGCCTATAAGAAATTACTCAATTATCTTGGGAACAGATTGGAAAGCCTTGAAAGGTGGATACCTCTCACTCGACGGGACACATTTATCCATTCCTCGGAATGGTAAGAATATTATAGTCCTTAGAGAGGGATTAATTTCACCCTACATAGAGAGTGTTCCACAATCTAGCGTAAACTATATCAAAGAGGACCTAGGAGTGTATTCCATCTTTGTTGAAGAGGATAATATTCATTTGGAAAGAATTGATTTAGATGATGATATGTGGCATATTCACTTTGATGGTTCACTCTCTAATGAAGGTAATGGGGCTGGCATTATCTTGGTTTCCACTGTAGGAAAAATTCATAATATGTCTTACAGGTTAGAGTTTGCTTGTACAAACAATGTCACTAAGTTCAAAGCTTTATTATTAGGCATTGAAAATGCCCTTAATATTGGTTGTGGTCACCTTTCATTTTTTGGAGATTCTGAGCTCGTTGTGAACTTGATAAGTAAAATGTGCTCTCCTAGCAACAAGTTGATGGAACGATACTCCCAAACTGTTTGGGTGCTTATCTCAAACATTCTATCTTTCAACATCACTCATGTTAAGAGGGAGTTGAATTCAATGGATGGTCGGTTAGCTATCTTTGCAACTTCTCCTAATCAACAAATTTTGCCTCACAGGCCTGATTGCTCTTTTCAATCTCTATATCGTCCATATATCCCTGACAATGTGGAATCTTGTCAGGCCCTCCTAAAAATGAGAGAATTGGTGCTCTCATTCAAGATGAACCTTTTAATCCAAAGTAAATTATCCCCATAGAAAACAATAAGATTCCTGAGGGATTGATTCCTCTTGAGAGTTCGTTTTCATCGAGTGATGTGGGAAATAAAGAAAAATAGAAAGAAGAGGATTTACGAATGATGGTGGGAGAAACCATCTCGTTGAACATTGGGGCATTCAAATATTCAACATATGATAACATAAGTACCCAATGTTATGATAAGGAACTAATGAAGTTTTCCAAGATACTTGGTGGATTTCAACAGGTTTCTGCTTGGCCTTATGAGGATCTTCATGGTTTTGATCTGGGTCTTATTCAACATACTATGAAACCATCTAGGCAGAAGCAAAGACTTGTTAACTCTTCACTTAATGCAATTGTTCAAAGGGAGTTGAGAATTTTCTTAAAGGTTGGGATCATTTTCCCAGCCCACTCTAAGTGGGTTCAAAATTGGGTACCTGCTTCGAAGACCACTGATCATATTAGAACCTGCATTCATCTTCACACTTTCATTTAGACTATTATGAGAAATTATTTTAATTCCCTCAAAATGAAATTAATTATGCAGCAGGTTGTAGAGTTACAGTTAAGGCCCTTACTTGACAATTTTCTGGGTTACAATAAAATTAAGGTAAAAGAGGAAAATGTTCACAAACCCACTTTTATCACTAATTACGGTACTATGTCTTATAAAATCCTATTTTCTGGCTTACTTAATACAAGTACTGCCTTTAAAAAACCTATGCACATGACTCTCGATGAATTGGTTAGTCTCCATCTCTATCTTGATGATCTAGTTGTGTGCGTCAAAGGGATGATAATTACATCAGAGTTCCAAGTGTTGTTTCTAGGTCCCTTCAACACTTCTTTTGTCTTAAACACTAACTTTTACATTCTAAGGGATTTACAGAAGCAATGGTTTTCCTACAACACTAACAGTCCTCGCTTGAAATATTGTGACGAGCCAACTTGAAAGTTTCTAATGTTGTCTAGATTTTCTATATACTAGTAGCTTATGTAGTGTCCCCAAGGCCGAGCCCTGATGTAAACTATGATCTGAAAGAGATTGTAAATATGTGTTATAGGCTGGTGAGCCAAGTTTTGTATAAGATGGAAGGCTTATGTGTTTGTTAGGCCAGGAAGCCTAAGTGTTTGAAGGCCAGGAGCCTGTTGTTGTACTTGAATGAGTGAAGGGGGACTGAGAATCCACAGAATGGGAAAGGGATTAGGGGCTGAAAGGTGGAAAAAGGGGCTGAGTGCTAATTCTAGGGGCTTAAGCCTGGGAAATAATATTTTAATATTATTTAAAAAGAGACATGTACATTTCTGTTTATCCTAAGTTCCTGGCAAGGGAGGGAATGTGCAAAGGGGATGCACGATGTGGTACGCATGCAGTTCCCAAGGTGACAAGTGTCAACCTTGGTGCATGCAAATAAAACAAAGGAAGTAAGCTGTGAGGGGGATCTTCTCACCATTCGGACCCGAACCTCTGAGTGTGGAAATGGTACGACCTTTGCCAGATACCCTGGTTCATCTCTGAAAGCCATAAAGCCTGTGTTTGTCCGGAGGAAACCATGTACACCCTGTCCATAGATGTGAGTCTATGTATGTTCTAGGCAAACCCAGGAGTGCATTTCCTGAACAAGAACCCTGTGTTGAACTCGAGTGGAAGAATCCTTTGTTGTTTGGGGAAAAGCTGAGCTAGCCTGTGCGTGGAGCCCTGTTCCGAAATCATGTCCGTGAGATCATCCTGTGACTGCTGAACCGTTTTGGGAAGCCTTGGTCTATGTTTCCCGTGGGTTGTTGTGACCACACAGTACTGGACTGCGTGAGGCTTGTTAGCCTGTGAGCAACTCCTCCAGGTGAGAGAGTGCACAGAGGGAGAAGAGAACTCCTGGAAGGAACCTTGTAGCTGCCATAGAGCCTGAAGACTTCCGGTCCGGTCTGTTCCTGTAACCCAAGGTAAGGGAGACTGGCAGCCGAAGGACTGTCTAGGTGATAGAGAAGGTGCACTCTCGTGTGGTGGAACGGGCATGTGGGGAATGAGGGTCTGTGGGCAGTGAGCGAGGGAGATTCCTGGGAGAGATTTCTTCCTGGTGGATGTGTATGTGATATATTCCCCGTAACCTCAGTCTAGCCTAGGATTCCTTGCCTTGGGGTGGAGCTTAGTCCCAGCTCGGGGGTGACCCGTTGTTGAGATGATGAACAGTGTGGTCTACGGCTGAGAAGTTCGTGGGAGGCCTGCACTTGGTTGGTGAATTCGACAACTGTTAAAAGATAAGTGTCTGAATTATGTTTTATTACATTTGGCATGACTGAGTTGTTTATGTATCATGTTTTCCGCTATGTAAATGAATTAGTATGAAGTGCTATTGATTGTTAATTATGGAAATAATTCATATGAATAATCTGTGTAGAATGTGTTTACTTGTTTAAATGCATGTGGAGTATATACTGGACTGTATGTGTTATGAGAGAAGTGTGTACAGATTGTTACTTAGTGCGTTAAAAGCCTTGGTAAGCAAAAAGGTATACTACAAATTGGTATCAGAGCTGGGTTTCGACACTGAGCCTAGATGGGCCAGTGGAGTGGTCTTTGGACCGAGAATGTAAGGGGAAATTGGATCTGGAAGGCCAATTTCGGACCCTGGTTTGCTCCGAAGCATCAAGGATATACTTGACGAGTTTTTATTAAGCTCAGGAGGTATAGTGGTGCTATGAAACCGCAGCAGGTGTGGTCTATGGCCATGGGTAGACAGGTCTCTACACCAAGGTGTTAGAACCGTAGGATCTGTTCGGGAGGGAAGGTGAACCCTTGTAACCATCAGATCTAGAGAATGTGCACAAGGTTTAAAGCCTTTGGATACTACATAGGAGGTTACGGCCACACCAGGAGTTTAAACTCGGGAGGATCGTGAGTTGTAAGATCACTGTGGGATTAACCATCAACCGTCTAAGTTGATAGAAGTCACACAGGGTTTAAGTCCTCATGGGTAGAGGAGAAGTCCCAGAGAGGTGTCGGGATATTAGAGTCATCAGAGTTTTGCTAAGGCAGAGAATCGAGACCTTGTGATTCTCGAAATCCCGAGGAGGGATCATAGTCGTAGGATCCCAAGGAGGACACGTGTCGGAATCTTGGAGAGAGTCGAAGAATCGAATTTCTCGAGTACATAGAGATCTCATCACACGGAATCACGATCTACGATTTCACGACAAGATATGGACCGTTCATATTAGGGGACACATGGAGAGATCTGCCATCGGGGAAGTCCCGACAAGGAGTTAGTCCATCGGTGTTTGAAGTTCATCGGGAAATCGGGAACCCTGGTGACAATTGGTTCATACACTTTGAAACTCTGAACCCCGAAACCCCGACAAGAGCTTTGAGTATGGTCACGGGGTAGAGGTCACATGGACCTAGGCTTAACCACGAAGGGTTAAAGCAAAAGGCGCGTTGGCATATCGGGAATCGGGATATTGGGGATTTTGTGAGCGTATGCGCTGTGACATTGAAACCGCCAAAACCCCGATGGGGTAAGGTAGAGGTCATATAGTATGGTCATGTGGACCGGAGGCTGAGCCAGGAGGGCTAGCCAGTGTAAAACCACATCGGGAATCAGAGGATCGGGGGTTGTGAATGCATGTGCATCGCGACATCACAAATCCTGAAACTCTGATAGGAGGATTGATCACGGTCATACGTAGGTTGGTCGTATGGTGAGGGTATAGCCTGGAGGGCTAGCACGGATGGATTCCATTGGAAATCGAGAAATCGGGGATTCCGTTATCAAGAGTTTTGGCACATTTTGATTCGTGAAACCCCAAACCCCGATAAGGGAAAAGGCGGGGGTCACGAGTCAGCGGTCACATCGGCCAGAGCTTAGCTTGGAGGGCTAAGGCATATCGGAGATCGGAGAATCGGGGGTTGCGAAGACATGCACCTGTTGACAGCGCAAGTGCCGAAACTCCGATAGGAGTAGTCACGAGAGGGAGACGACCACGGTCGTGGCGCATGGTCATGTGTGTCAGGAGCTAGGCTCAAGAGGGCTAGCACGTAAAAAGGGGTCATCGGAGATCGAGAATCCGAGAGGACAGTGTCCCTCGACATTAGGAATTGCGAAACCCCAAAACTTGAAGTCCTAAAATGACTGAAATTGAAGTTTTAGACACCCTAAAAACACAGAGCCAGACAGAGCTCAGAAAACTTTGTGAAGTTGAAATGTCTTTCGTTCTTGTTCGTATTAATTATGAATGTTGTGGATTGTTCATGAAGTTCAATGGCCTGACAAATTTTGAATTCAATTGCACAATGCATGTGCAGAGTTCAATGAAGGCCAAAACTCCAGATAATCAATGCCAAGTATGGAGTGGGGAAGAATGCAAATTGCCCCTGAAATAGAAGATGAACAGGAAGGAAAGAATGTTAACCAAGGAGTCGAAGGATCGAACTCTAATGGGCATGGAAAAGAGATGGATAAGGAGGGACATATGATGAAAATAATTGAAGGGATACAAAGAGAGGCCAAGGAGCGTCGAGATGATAGCCGAAAGCTCATGAAAGTCAAGGATCGGCAAGGGAAATTAAACTTAAAATTCTTGCAGAGTCTGGAAAGAATAGAGAAGAAACTTGAGAAGGGAAGAGACTCAGGTACGACAGAGAGTCGTAGAACTCATGGGAAAAGAAGCAGATTGAGGAGTGGTAGCCAACATCACAGTCGCTCCCAAAGACGTTCTGACAGTAAGACACACAGTAGTTCAAGCCCATCACCTACCCAAAAACATCGAAAATCTGGAAAAGAGGAATTGAAAGGAGAGATGAATAAAATTAAACCTCCAACATTTGATGGGGAGCATAAGAAGGAGGAAGATGTTGAAACTTGGTTGTTGGGCATGAAGAAATACTTCCAGCTGTAGAATTATTCTTCACATGTAGAAGGAAGAATTGCAATGTACCAACTGAAAGGAAAAGATTCCATGTGGTGGGATCAATTGGTGCAGGTGCAGCACATCAAAGAGAAAGATGTCACTTGGAAGGAATTTAAGAGGTATTTCGAGAAGAAATACCTGACTAAAAGATACTATGACAGAAAGATGAAGGAGTTCTTTGAACTCAAGTTGGGCGGTATGACCATTGATGAGTATGAACGAATTTTTTTTGGAACTACTAAAGTATGTTCCATTCATTAAAGACGAGACTGTTAAAATTTAGAGGTATCTGAGTGGACTGCCACCTTCCATTGGTGACAAGATTCAATATGATGATCCTAAGACCATGGAAGAAACCATAAGAAGGGAAAAATTCCTATACGAATAGCAGAGAGAAAAGCCTACCTTTCAGAAGGCTTGGGATAACCAGAAGAGGTTTAAGAAAGAACAAAGGCAGAAGGGAAGCAAGCCTTCCTTTTTCAGAAACAATCCTTGGGAACAGTCATCTTTTAAAGAGCCCAAGAAAGTTGAAGGGAGTGAGCAGATGCCAAGACCTCCACCCGTGGAGTGTTGGGGTTGTAAAGGGAATCATGGGTACAGAGACTGCCCCCACAGAAAAGACAAAGCAAGAACTTTCCATACTGTTCAGCAAGCTGAAACAGTGGAAGATATGGGCAGCAGAATGTCGAGGATCTATGCAGCCCTAGACAACAAGAAAGAAGAATTTCAATCACACATGATTGAAGTGGAAGGTATGATCAACAACCAACCACTTGTTATTTTGATTGATTCAGGGGCTAGACATAGTTATGAAGATCCTAGGGTGGTGGAAAGTTTGCATCTAATGAAGAGAAAACATGAGAAGTCTTGGTTAGTGCAGTTATCCACAGGGACCAAGAGGAAGGTCACTGAATTGGTTAAGTCCTGTTCAGTGGACATGAAAGGAATGAGCACTAAGGCTGAATCGAACATTCTGCCTTTAGTCTCGTATGATTTCTTAATTGGGATGGACTGGTTGGACCAGCACCATGCCCTTTTGGATTGTCGTAACAAGAGATTCACATGTCTGAATGAAGAAGGAAATCAGGTAACAGTCAAAGGAATTCCCAGAGCCGTGGCTGTAAGGGAAATCTCAGCTATGCAGCTGAAGAAATGTTATCGGAAAGGCTGTCAATTATTTGCAGCCCGGGTGGAAGAAGTATTCCAAAAAGTGGTCTCGAATTTGGAAGACCATGAAGTATTCAAGGAGTTCAAGGATGTATTTCAGGAGGTACCTGGACTACCTCTGAAGAGGGACATTGACTTTTCTATAAATCTAATGCCTGGAGTAGCTCCAGTTTCGAAATCTCCTTATAGGATGAGCACACCAGAGCTGAAAGAGTTGCAACTGTAGCTCAAAGAGATATTAAAGAAAGGCTACATTCGTCGCAACGTGTCACCGTGGGGAGCCCCAGTCTTATTTGTGAAGAAGAAAGATGGGACGATGAGGCTGTGCATCGAATTTCGACAGTTGAATAAAGTCACTGTCAAGAACAAATATCCTCTGCCAAGGATTGATGATCTTTTTGATCAGTTGAAGGATGCGAAAGTATTTTCAAAAATAGATCTTCGATCTGGATATCATCAAGTGAGGATAAAATATGAAGACATCAGCAAGACCGCCTTCAGAACAAGGTACGGTCATTATGAGTTCATTGTGGTGTCGTTTGGACTGTCCAATGCACCTGCTATCTTCATGTGCTTAATGAATGGAGTCTTCAGAGATTATCTGGACAAGTTTGTCATAGTCTTCTTGGACGATATCTTGGTGTATTCCAAGACAAAGGAATAACATGAAAAACACCTTAGAATGGTGCTGCAGGTGTTGAGAGAACACCAGCTGTATGCAAAACTGAGCAAGTGCTCATTTTACCAAAAGCAGATCCATTATCTGGGACACATTATTTCTGAAGAGGGGATCGTTGTGGATCCCAAGAAGGTACAGGCCATTCAAGAGTGGCCAGCACCAAGAAATGTGACAGAAGTTAGATCCTTTATGGGTCTGGAAGGTTATTATAGGAGGTTCATAGCCGGATTTTCGAGGATATCTCATGCTATCACTTCCTTGCAAAGGAAGGAGAAGAAGTTCCAGTGGACTGAACAATGTGAGAGCAGCTTCCAGCAATTGAAGCAGTTGCTGACTAGTGCTCCAATCCTAAAGATTGTTGATCCAAGCAAGGATTACGTAGTGTGCACAGATGCGTGTAAGGAAGGGCTGGGAGGAGTTCTCAGCCAAGAGGGATCTGTAATTTGTTATGAATCTCGAAAGCTGAAAGAGCATGAAAAGAATTAGGCCACTCATGATTTAGAGCTGGCAACAGTTGTCCATGCCTTGAGGAAATGGAGACATTACCTCATGGGCAAGAAATTTGAATTAAGAATAGACCACAATGGTCTGAAGTATTTATTTGATCAGCCAACTTTAAATGCTAGGCAAATTAGATGGATGGAATTTATGTTCGAATATGACTTTGATATCAGGCATATCAAAGGGAAAGACAATAAAGTGGTTGATGCACTCGGCAGAAAAGTGCATGAATTACATGCTACAGCCATTAGCATGTACAGAACTGAGTTGAAAGACAGAATTGTGGAGGTTGCAAGTGCTGATTTGCAGTACAAAAGTCTTGTAGAAAAGCTACAACAGCGTGAGAGACCACAGACCAAGGAAAGTTACACCTTGGGAACTGATAGTTTACTTCTGTATAAAAACAGAGTGTATGTACCTAAAGACAGGGAATTGAAGCTGGCAATTCTAAAAGAAATGCATAATGTGACTTATGTTGGTCATCTTGGATATCAAAAGACTGTGGCAGCAGTCAAAAGCCATTATTTTTGTCCAGGTATGAAGAAGGAAATTGCTGAATACATCGCCAAATGTATGGAATGCCAGAAGGTCAAGGCTGAGCACAGACACCCAGCAGGGTTGTTGCAACCTTTACCTATTCCTTAGTGGAAATGGGACGTGGTAACAATGGATTTTATCACAGGATTTCCCAGAACAAGCAAGCAGCATGATTCAATCATGGTGGTGGTGGACAAGCTTATTAAATCTACCCATTTTATTCCACTAAAAACCACCCACAGAGCAGCAGATGTTGCTGATATCTTTTTAAAAGAAGTTGCATGCTTGCATGGAATTCCTAAGACAATTGTGTCTGAAAGGGGCCCGAAATTCACTTCGAATTTCTGGAAAGGACTGTTCAAAGGATTCGGAACGAATCTGAACTTCAGTACAGCATATCATCCTGAGTCTGATGGACAGACAGAGAGAGTAAACCGAGTAATAGAAGACATGCTGAGAATGTATGTGATGGATAAACCATCAAGGTGGGAAGACTACCTACACCTAGTAGAATTTGTTTACAATAATGGGTATCATACATCTCTGAAGATGAGCCCATTCGAGGCACTTTATGGAAGAAAGTGCAACACTCCAGTGAGCTAGGATAATCCAGCTGATAGAGTAGTAGTTGGACCTGAACTACTCAAAGAGATGGAAGATCAGATGATCAAAATCAAATAGAATTTGAAAACTGCCTAGGAAAGGTAGAAAAGTTACGCTGATAGTAACAGAACCCATAGAGAATTCAAAGTGGGTGACCATGTTTTCCTAAACGTGAGAACTAACAGAAGTTCCCTGAAGTTGGGAAGTTGCGCCAAGTTGGAAGCAAGATTTTGTGGGCCATTTGAGATCCTGGAAAGGATTGGGCCATTTGCATACATGCTTGCATTACCTGCATCTATGACTGTACATAATGTGTTTCATGTTTCACTGCTTAAGAAATATGTACCTGATGCTAATCATGTTA
>ML787845.1:223287-272698 GCA_009831015.1 Picea engelmannii | reverse complement strand
ATACATGCTTGCATTACCTGCATCTATGACTGTACATAATGTGTTTCATGTTTCACTGCTTAAGAAATATGTACCTGATGCTAATCATGTTATCGATTGGACTGTGATTCAAGTGGAACCAGAAGGTGTCCTGCAAGTGCATCGTGTGCGCATATTGGACAGGAAAAGAAAGCAGCTCCAGAATCGATCTATAGGGCTTGTAAAGGTCCAGTGGACCTGGTACGGTCCTGAGGACGTGACATGGGAACATGAAGAAGTAATGCGGGCAGAGTACCCGCATATTTTTGAAAATTTTGAAGGACACACAGAGGCAGTGTAAGTTGCACTGAGGACAGTGCAAAAATAAGGGGAGGGGGATTGTAGTGTCCCCAAGGCCGAGCCCCGATGTAAACTATGATCTGAAAGAGATTGTAAATATGTGTTATAGGCTAGTGAGCCAAGTTTTGTGTAAGCTGGAAGGCTTATGTGTTTGTTAGGCCAGGAAGCCTAAGTGTTTGAAGGCCAGGAGCCTGCTGTTGTACTTGTATGTATGCAGAATAATCAATAAAATATAAACACTTCCAGGTGCAGACCGACCACAATGAATGAGTGAAGGGGGACTGAGCGTCCACAGAATGGGCAAGGGATTAGGGGTTGAAAGGTGGAAAAAGGGGCTGAGTGCTAAGCCTAGGGGCTTAAGACTGGGAAATAATATTTTAATATTATTTAAAAAGAGACATGTGCATTTCTGTTTATCCTAAGTTCCTGGCAAGGGAGGGAATGTGCAAACGGGATGCACGCTATGGTACGCATGCAGTTCCCAGGGTGACAAGTGTCAACCCTGGTGCATGCAAATAAAACAAAGGAAGTAAGTTGTGAGGGGGATCTTCTCGCCATTCGGACCCGAACCTCTGAGTGTGGAATTGGTACTACCTCTGCCAGATACCCTGGTTCATCTCTGAAAGCCATAAATCTTGTGTTTGTCCGGAAGAAACCGTGTACACCCTGTCCAGAGTTGTGAGTCTGTGTCTGTTCTAGGCAAACTCGGGAGTGCATTTCCTGAACAGGAACCCTGTGTTGAACTCGAGTGGAAGAATCCTTTGTTGTTCGGGGAAAAGCTGAGCTAGCCTATGCATGGAGCCTTGTTCTGAAATCATGTCCGTGAGATCATCCTGTGACTGCTGAACCGTTTTGGGAGGCCTTGGTCTGTGTTTCCCATGGGTTTTTGTGACCACGCAATACTGGACTGCATGAGGCTTGTTGGCCTATGAGCGACTCCTCCAGGTGAGAGAGTGCGTAGAGGGAGAAGAGAACTCCTGGAAGGAACCCTGTAGCTGCCATAGAACTCGGAGACTTTCGGTCCGGTCTGTTCCTGTAACCCAAGGTAAGGGAGACTGGTAGCTAAAGGACTGTCTAGGTGACAAAGAAGGTGCACTCTCCTGGGGTGGAACGGGCATGTGGGGAATGAGGGTCTGTGGGCAATGAGCGAGGGAGATTCCTGGGAGAGATTTCTTCCTGGTGGATGTGTATGTGATATCTTCCCCGTAACCTCAGTCTAGCCTAGGATTCCTTGCCTTGGGGTGGAGCTCGGTCCCAGCTCGGGGGTGACCCACTGTTGAGCTGATGAACAGTGTGGTCTACGGCTGGGAGGTTCATGGGAGGCCTGCACTTGGTTGGTGAATTCAACAACTGTTAAAAGATAAGTATCTGAATTATGTTTTATCACATTTGGCATGACTGAGTTGTTTATGTATCATGTTTTCCGCTGTGTAAATGAATTAGTATGAAGTGCTATTGATTGTTAATTATGGCAATAATTCATATGAATACTCTGTGTAGAATGTGTTTACTTGTTTAAATGCATGTGGAGTATATACTGGACTGTATGTGTTATGAGAGAAGTGTGTACAGATTGTTACTTGGTGCATTAAAAGCCTTGGTAAGCAAAAAGGTACACTACAACTTAGCTTTTCGTTCATTTTTGTGCTTCTCTTTTCTTCTTTACAATAGTTTGACTTCTTCTTTCTGGGTTAAAATTGTTCTTGTTGCTTCTTCATTTTTGTCTTTTATTGCTGTTGTTTTAATTTATGGATTTTTTGTTTCTATCATGATTTTTGTTTCCTATCATCTTTTATTTAATTTGGTCAAGATAGATGTTCAATCAATTCTTCCATAGTTACACTCTTGCAAAGGATTGTTAGTTAATAACAATCAATCTTACACAACTGTTATGATGTCTCCTCTGAAGGACCCTTAAAATTGTTATATATTTCCATTGATGTTTTTTAAAGAATTGGTTATCTCTCACTTATTCTTTCCATTTCTTCATGCATTGATATTTCAAGAGAAAGACTAAAAATTTGTCTCTTTGAAATTAAGAGCAGATTATGGTCGAATGATTATGCATATAGTGGTAAAAATCCCTCATACTTAACACTTTTCATGAATTATTCCCAAATTCCCGGTCATATTTCCATTAAATCCACTCACTTCCCCTTGTTTCATAATCTTCCTGGTTATATCTTCTTGACCTGTTGTTCTTGGTCTGTGAAGCCATGAGTTCTGAGTTCTAAACATGTTGAAAACAAATTTCCCTGTGGAATCGCCAATTTGTTGACGATTAAAATCCCAACAAAGTTTTTCCTGCAAAGTGTTGCTAAAGCCAATTATTATAAAAGCCAAATAATACTAGTAGGTGGGACCCCCTTGTAGATTGGAGATCAAGTATGGTTCTTATTTGATGTTGTGCTACTATTTGAAACTTCTTACATGGAGATATAATCTTGATTTATTGGCGATTGAGAAGGCATGTTCTATGTTTTTATGCTTCTCTAGACTCGAGGTTTATTTTACAACAGCCTATGGTATCCTTGTTATCACTACTATCTATTATTGGGATCTATTACTAGGAGACCTGCATAATAAACATGTTAGAAATAACATATACAAGCAATTGGAAAAAGGAAAAAGGCAATATAAAAGCAAAGGGAAGAAACTAAACCATGCTATATACTATACTACATGCATCGATTTTTAATGGATTGTTGTTATCCGAGCTACTAAGTTAATAACTATGCGATTTTTTTTTAGTTATATAGTTGATATGCATGGTGATTATGTTATGGAATAAGTTGATATGGATTGCTCTGTTGGTATTAATGGTTGATGGTTTCGATATATGGTTTAATTAATTGAGTTAATGGATAAGTGGTTGGCGTGTACTGATGAATTAAATGACTTGAGGGTGGAGGCGATGTGCATTTACTACACGCCACCTTTACTCCTCCCACTGGACTCCAACCTAATCGGGCTATTGTTCAACATTGTTGTTATGGTTATGCTCTGACTTCCTAGCAGGGAGGAACCGCTCGACCAACTCGCGTTTTAAGGTGTTCTGATCACAAGTATGTCTTTTTTTTTCCATCCATGAGCCTTCTTTGTTTATGAAATGGATATTGGCTTGAATGTATGGGTTGTGCTTTACTTAAGTGTGGCAACTGTGTGAAATTGTGACTTTCTTTGGAATAAATTGATATTGGTTCTGCAAAAATGTTTTGAAGTCACAGTGTTATTCTTCATTCTGAATGTTAGCATCCATAAGGCTCTCTGTCATCCTTGTTGGTTTTATTTGGAGGGTTTTTGTTTGGTCTTGAGTGGTTGGTTCTCTTCCTGCATTTCGTATCACCATATCCAGGCTTTGGCTTTATGGGGTTTGATGGTTGGAAGCACCTTGTGTCACTGTGTATTGTTCGCTTGGGCATTGGGTTGTTTTGCTACTATGGTCACGTAGTGGGTTATGTTGCTTCTTCTTGGCCCTGTTTTCACCTCAGCATTGTAGTTGGTTGGATGGAGAGCCACGAGGGTTATACCATGCGTGTGATAAGTATTGTTACAAGGATGAAATGGAGCCTTTATGCTCTAGTTATAACCCCTCTTGCCATGGGTTTCGTCACCCTGTCCACGAAGTAAATCATGGTGTTCTCTGTGTATACACCATTGGTCTCAGAGGTTATCACCATAGAAAAGATTTGGCTCTAGTCTCCCTTTATTGTCCATGGAGAAAACCCTTAACTTCTCAAGTCTGAGGGTTTATAGAGAAGACCGTCGTGGCCTGTCAGGTTTACTATTGGTTATTATTGATTGGTATGTAATTTCGACAAAATTGATTACAGGTTCGCCCTGTTGATCATGTGACAATCGTTCGGTTTTGGTATCTAGTCACTGCATATGTTATTACAATGGATAACCCTACATGGTTAATTGGATAGATCAAATAAACAATCACTCTCCTTGTGTTTTGATAACCCAATATTTTTTTTAATCGAGTAAGTCACAACGTCGCTTCATGTCGATGCGTGGGTATGTGTGGTTTCCACAACATGTCAGTTCGGGTTGTTGATTATTACGATAATCCAAGAATTAGGCTTAGCATTGAATTGGTTGATTGAAGATTGGGGTCGATACACAGTCACTATCTTTTGCATTGAAGATTATTGGGATGTTAAGCTCGACATTAGTTACAATTGTTTATTAATGTTTGAGTGTAATGCATTTGTATGTGTGGTGTTCCTACACCACGAATGAATGGCCACTGTGACTATGAGTTTTTTTGGCCAAATGGTTATTGCAAATGAGAGGACTATGGAAATTCCATCCACTGCATGTGTTATGGTTATTTGGTTACATCATCAAGGATGAGCTCGAGTTTTACACAACATGGTTTTGATTGCAGTTTGATTAATTACTGTATTAGATTGATAGCTCGACACGATGCGTTGAGTTAATGATACTGTGACTATGTGTTTAGAATTCTCAAATGGGAATGTTCATTGTGGTGTTTGAGGTAGGGCTGCCCACTTTGTATGATATGGATATTTTTGGGTTGCGCACTCAGATATGGCTTGTTCTAATTCGATTATTTGTATTATGAAGTCAGGTATGTTGTTGTTGCCTCGTTGTGATGGATGAATAGCCCAAAATTTTAAATGTTTAGAGTCAAAGAAAAATGGGACTTGTACAGTCACAGGATTGAAATCGCATTTTGTCGAATGATTATATATTTCCCATCATAGTGTGAATTGAAATGGTGATTGGTTATCTGAGTGTTCAAATGACAAGCCAGGATCTTGCAAGATGAATATGGATCATTGTGTTGACTTTCCATTGGGTATGTTAAATGAATGCCATGCATTCTAAAATAGTGACAGGCACGAGTGTTGTGATAGTATGGCCACATTGCAGTTTAATTATTAAACAAATGTAAAGACATAATCGAGCATGATTTTTATGCCTGCATTTTATGAGCAAAGTGAAAATAATTGATTATGTATTTATTTGGAAATTGCTATGGATAAATGGGAGAAAAAAAAATCTCCCCTACATCTTGTTGTGGAATGAATATTGTTTTGATTGTTGACACTGTGTAAATATTTGGTTATGAACAATGAACTAGTTAATACACAGAGTTGTTATTGGATCACAATGGTCATTTGGTTGGTGTATTTACTTTTTTCAGAATGGTTATATGGATTACTTAATTGATTTTATGAACAATACCCACTTTCATTCCCCACCATTATTTATCTTTTTGCTAATTACAACCCCATCGCCTTCCCACATTCATTGTTCACTCCTTGTTCTAAAATTGATTGCAGTCAAGACAAATGTTGTGTTGAAGCAGTTGGCAGTAGCAGTGTCTTGGTTGAATTACAATGATGTTTTCTTTTATTTGCATTTGATTGTTGTTGTCTTTGAGCAGTAACCGTATTCCCCCTCGCCCCCCGCTCCCCTCATTATATCATGTTTCACTCAATACAAACCCCTCACATATCCCAGGACCCGTTATTCACCCCTTGCTCATTGATAAACAATTAAACAATTTGTATGGATTGGATTGCATGATTCTGATACATTGTTGAGCCAAATCTATTTCATATTTTTAAAGAGTTGTGATGTATGGTTATTTAAAATACTATTTTCTAATCAATCATACATGCAGGAATGAGTTTTTTCAACCGAGGTAGCCATGGCCGAGGAAACCGAGGGAGAGGTAATTGGAACAAAGGCCCAAGAAGGACAAGGTTCCCCATACATTTTGATGTTGACTCACAAGAGCTAGGCCAGTTGTTTCATGCCATATTTTCAATTGGATTGGGCAAGGAGTGGTCCAACTTAGGCCTGAAAGGCCTCCTTTCCAAGTCTCACAAGCCCCTGGTATCCCTGTGCCTCCTCACGTCTCAGTGCAATCCGAGGTTCCAGAAAATGGTGGATGGAAAGAGATTGTCCACCCGATAGTCTGCCAACATCGTGGATGGCCTAATTTATCCCTACCTTTTCCTCCCCCTATTAACCCCACTTTCCAAGCTTCCCCACACTCACTAGTGCAGTCCTCTCATGCTAGCAAAAGGTTGAAAATAGAGGCCCACCATGCCCTTGACAAAGGAAAATCCACGCCCCTTCCTCACCCTCCAATGGCTCTAACAAATCCATTTTTTCCCGGATGCATTTGAGGGAGGATTGTTCTCACGTGATCAGTTAGATTATGCCTAAATGCTTAGTGCAGCGAAAGGGAAATTTAGGAAAATCGAAAGGTGACAACAACAATGAAGGAAAGATTGCATCCCAGAGTGGGAAATATGGCTTTTGAGTTTTTATTTTATCTATTGTTGATGACAGTTGACTTTAGAAATTTTTGGACAACATGTTTTATTTTGGATATATGACCAATACTTTTGAAAATAATTTCAAATATTATGAGCTAAATTGTCAAATGTGAATATGTTTATGGGAGTCACAAGGAGGTCTGTTTTTCTTAACTAACTAGTTATGTTATGATTGTTATGAAATGAAGGGAGTCACAAGGGGTCCCACCTACTAGTTATTATTTATTTATAACCCTTACTATGATTATTACTTTTCCCCCTTAACTAAAAAGTTGGTTGAGTCTTTAGTTAAGTTAACTAATGAAGTGTTTCAACTACCTCAACAAATTCTAAATTGCTTAGAGACAAAAGGAAAGGGAGGAACACGAGGAGGGATAGAAGCATAAGCATACTAAGGTTTTCTCTTTGAGTTTATGTTGAGATAGTTCAGTTTTCATTCATTCATTTATTCATCACAAGCCTAATTCTCTTTTATGATAGCAGGGTCTTATTGTAGACAACAATATTCAGGGTTGAATTACATCATCCAGACACTTGTTTTTCAGAGGTGTTGATCAATCTTTGATATTCTGTGTAGACTTGTCTGTTTTTGAATTAGTTTTCATGACTGGCAAAGGCTATTGTGCAGAGTCGAGTGGGCAACAATCTATGGCAAGCTAATCCAACTTTTAGAGTTTAGTTTTGGTTTTCTGTCAGAGGTCCTTTTGTATGTTCCATCGGGGATGTCTAAGTTTGACTTTGGTCCAAACTTTCTGTATGAGATTTTGTAAATAAAATGACTCTTTGGTGAATTGGAATGAAACAAAAGATTGCTTTATGTCTCATCTGTCTTGATTATCATCTTGATGTCTTTACTTTTGTCTTTACATTTATTTCAGCAACTGTTATATCCAGAAAAATACATAAAAAGTAAATTTTCAGCAAGCTTTTATTTATAAAAGACTAGCCTAAGCACTGGTAATTAATACTTGTGAGTTAGGATGTTATTTATGTTGGCTATAAACATAGGGTGAGATTCCCGTCTATTTTTATTTAGCCAAGAAGAATCTGAAATTTTTTGAGTAAGATCATTTCATATATTTTCCTCAACAAATAGCATACTAACAACATAGCAACATACTAACAACATAATAAAAACAATATACTAACAACATAGCAACATACTAACAACATAATAAAAACAACATACTAACATAATAACAACATACTAAGAACATAATAATCAACATAATAATCAACAACAATATAATGACAACATATCACTAGTAAAATGCATAAAGCATCTACCTCAACCTGTAGCTTAGTTGATTTATCCCCTTTCCTAGTTGTTGATGATTTGTCCCAACTGTCCAAACTAAATATTAACCTCCCATCCAACTAGGAACAACATCTTTGACTCCCTATCTCTAGGGATCCTTGCAGTTTCTTGGCCCTTGAGCCCAAAATTCCCAACAACAATAGTGCCCTATGAGAGTTTCCAAAATGATATGTTCTCCCAATTTTCCTCCTCCTCCTCCTCCTTCACCTCTTGCAGAAATTTCCAATGCAGAATGAGACCCTCTCCAAGTCCCCTCATCTCCTCCTTATCCTCCTCTCACAAATCCCCCTCATTAATTTCCCAACAACCTTATCCCCCATTAATTCTCAACAACTTTATCCCCCCATTAATTACTTCACCCACCTTTTAATAATAAAATAATGAAAATCTCATTTAATATATTTTAATAATTAATTAAATTTAAATAATAATTAAAAAACTATGATAAACAGTGAATCAAATTAAGCTTTTACAAATGTAAATTAATATTTTTTTTCATGGTGTTATAGGAAGTCTTTCCTTAATACTTCTATGGAAAAAGATTTAGAATTAGTTTAATTATATCTTATTTTAAAATTTATAAATGTTTTGGTTATATTGTTTTAAATTGATTTTATAAAGTATATTTCAACTTTTTAATCTTTTAAATTTTGAAAATTGTCTTTATATTATAATACTGTGATATTAATAATTACATTATGAAATATTGATAATTTAAATATTTACATTTCAAAGTATGAGATATCAAACTCATTAAACATTTTTTTATTTTTTTTTACCACAAACTAATCCAAAAGACTTGACTTTGCTTCAAATATGATCTTGTAATCCAAAAGACTTGACTTTGCTCCAAATATGATCTTGTTAAAATGTATAGCATTTTTTTAAAAGCACTTTAGTTGAAAAAATTTAATTTAAAAAAAAAAAAAACTTAAATAAAAAATATATGGGTTTTGAAGTCTTGTTAATTTTGATGCCAAGCTGTGCATATTTTCCAACCTACTTTAAAAAGAAATCTTTGACATCATGTTGACTCATAAACTTCATCACTTGCACCACACCTTCCATAGACTGCTATGTAATTAATGCAAACTACATAAGAAAAAAAATGTCCATCTTGTATATTTGTTTGTTAACATTAAACCTCTGAACAAGCCGGTGTTCCATTCGAACACGGATAAATTTCGTCACGTCTCCTCTAGGCAAATTCTATAGAATAATATTGGCACCTCAAGCCAAGGTTTCTTACAATATTATTGCTCGACAAGAATCCTCATTATTCCTCCTTGTACGTAAAACACCTGTACAAGTGATATGTGTTGAGAGTTGCCAACATTACACTTAATGAATGTCATCTGCAACGATGTGTAAAAAGTACAAGACGACTCCTCCTCGCACCACCTCACTCAACATCATTACTAATCATGATATATTGTCTTATGGCCATTTAGATGATGCATAAATTTCAGTTTGGTTATTCGTTTAGAATATTTGACTTTATTATCCTTTATAAACATAATCACCTATTTAAGAACCTTACCCTTATTTACTCACTTACCTTACTCACTTACTTCCTTCACCCTACGAGAGGAGATGGACTTATTCCCATTGTTGAAGCCCATAAGAGCTTTTGAGGGAGGCCACTATTAAGAGAAGAGCAACCCCTACCTTCCCTTTCTTTCCAAACAACCTACCCACCTTAATACTTAGAGCTTTTAGCCTTATATCACTTTCGTAATTAATCGCTTAGTGGAGTGGTTCAATGGGGACTACTATAGACTTTTATCTTATTAGGAAGGACGACATGAAACAACAACCTTATTTAGAACTGATTGTTAAAGCTAGGAATCAAGGAGTACCACTAGGATATATTCACCCTTACCCTACTACCCCCTCCCTTTACCTTATGAAATTGGTATAGGATCTTCTAGGTACCAAGTATTAACTTTTGGTCCTACTAAGGAGAGGAGACAACAATACAATTCATTAGTTAGAACCTGCCTTTCACTTCGTTCTTGCTACCCACCAGAAGAAATAGAACATGCTTCTACCTATACTGAATGAATATTAGGAGGTACAACTATAGACCTAGGATGACATGGCATGCATGAAAAAACCTTACCCTTACCCATTACTGAAGTGTTTCCTAACTACCTGCCCACCTATAGACCTAGACCTGTTAGCCCTGGCTGGACCGCTTGAGAATTGAATCCCTTAGGAGGGACCAAGTATAGACCTAGGATGGGATGGCATGCCATGGCATGATACAACCTTACCCTTGACTTGATTTACTTCCTTCATCCTATAACTTCTGGGTACCACAAAAACTTGGATTTAAGAAGGAACCTTGCCAATACCGATTCATCAATTTGAACCCACTAGCTAGGAAGAGCCTTCTTCATTGTTAGGACCTGCTAATCGGGGCACCCACCTACCCACTATACGACCTAGAACTGTTAGCACCACTTGATGAATGAATCTCAGGGAGGTACACCTAGAAAACCTCCTGGCATGAGAGGGATGACATGCATGATACGATCACCTTACCCTTACCCATTACTGAAGTGTTTCCTTGCCCACATTAAAATCTAGACATGTTTCCCTATACCACTCACCTAATTCATGCTTTGTAGCTAGCTATTGCACTAGACTTATCTTATCAAGATGGATAGGATGGATGAGATGGTTGGTCTTCTTGCTTCAATGACTAGCTTTGCTAGATTGAATGGACATTTTTGCTCGAATGGAGGGAGGAAATAGCTTGATTGATTGAGGAACTATAGCCAAACCCCTGCATCTTGGAAGGATGGAAGGAAGGAAGGGAAGGAATGAAGTGAAATACTTTTATTCATTGATTTGGCTTAATACAAATGAAAGTTCGATACCCCGATGGAGCAATATGTTTCATACCCTTAAGCTGGCATAGCTCAACTCCCATCATTGTAACCATGCAAATTTACAAATTATACATAATATGATCTTAATATGTTTTAGAGATGAAAACCAAAGTATTATGGTGCAATGAAACCAATTGTCCTCAAACAAACATGGGTTGAGGCACTTTTATTTCAAAGAAACTTGCCTTATGAATTCATACAAAACCCCTTAACTTGGGTGTTGAATAAGTAAAGGTGTCTTCTAAGAACTTGATCCAGGTGGATATTGGTGGCCACCCACCTATTCCAACTAGCTCCTTGTGTCAATTTTTTATTCATCACGTCTTTCTGTACTACTTTATAATTGTGAGTTCTACACTTCTGGGGATGTCTGAAGCCTCAAACATTCTCCAAGTGGATACGAGTGGCGTCTCGCCTAATCCAACTAGCTTATTTTTTATGTTTTCATGTCAGCACATCTTGTTGTACTTCCAGGGTTGTTTTGGGGCCCTAAACGTTGTTTTTTTGACTTGCCACAGTCAGGCTATAGATGGGGTTAGACTTTGATGAAGGAATGTGTAGCTCTCTAAAATACCTTTCCAACGGGCTATCACACATCTAAAATGAAGGTCGTATTCAAAATTTATGACCCTAGGAATTTGAGGTACCAAATTACACCAACTTACCCATAGGGCCCACATGAATTTTGGTGTTTCGCCTTCTAGGGTTAGGTTTTTGGATGTCTAGGGTTTTGGAATTCATGAGTAATATGAAAAGGGCCTCTAGAGCCTCATTCTAATCCATTCTTCTTAGATGGATGTGTGCAGCAGCCACATCTCTTTTCAGAGATAGCTACCACCATTCGAGCAAGTTTTAGTTCTACATTTTTACAGTTTCAGCCTATTTCATTATTTAATAGAAGATATTGTTCACTGGATATTTGTGTTATTCTTTCTATCTCTGTGTTTATTGTATTCAGTATGTTAATCAATTTGTTCTGCTCCTAAATCTAGATCAATGGTATCAAATCTTTCTTCTCTTCATTTATTTTTCTTTGTGCATCTCCCCGAAAAGGTTTAGGTACAACAAATTGGGACTCGAACCAATCGAGCCATTACCAGATTGGTCGCGTTGAGCCCGAAAACAACCCATGGGAGACGAAAAGAAAGATGATGGAGCAGGAGATCCTATTAAAATGTTGCTCGAGTAATCCCTGACGCGACAAAGGAAGGAAATGATGGATAACTTTGTGCAGATCCTTCAACGGTTGCCCATGGGAGAAGCATCTTCATCAAGCGGCCATGAAACCCCCTTCAAGGTACAAGTAAATTTTGATATTCCATTATTTGAAGGACTGATAGATGCAAATGTTGTAGATAAATGGTTGAATATGATCGAAGGATAATTTCCGGTCAACAATTTTTTCGATGGGGAAAAGATCACTTTTTCACTCCTCAAGTTCGTTCCCCATGTTAAAGATTGGTGGGATACTTACTCTGAGCAAAGGGTCGTGGATGGATCTACAATTTTTGTGGTGGCCCCTACATGGGACTCCTTTTGGGACACCATTAAATAACAGTACTACCCTGTTGGAAGCTACGAGGACCAGTACACCAGCTGGACTACCCTACATCAATAAAGGGACCAGATAGTACCAGACTTCACCAATATTTTCCATACCCTACACACCAAATTGGGTATCAAAAATTCTAAGCGTCATCTGGTGCTCAAATACCATGGTTGTTTGCATAGATAAATTCAAACAGAAATGGAGTTCCTGGAGATCACCTCATTGGGAACGAATTATAGATACGCCGTCAATATCGAGTAGAAATTTAAACAAAAATGATGAGAGTTTAGATCTGCAAACCCCTCACAGTCGAAGCAGGGAAAAGGAAACCCCAACCCACACAGTAAGGGACCAAGTCGATATGGCCTCCATCCAAGACACAACACAAGAAGGGCAATGAGAAGACGAAGAAGGACATGGGAAAATGGTGTGAGTACCATAAAAGTCCTTGGCACAACACTGACGAATGTCACTCTAAGTAGTCCCTCATGGCTAAGCTAAAGGCTTCCGAGTCAGAGGAAAATTTTGATTCTGAGTTAAATCCTGAAGGAGAGAAGCAGATTATTGATGTTGAACCCAGTGCCACAGTCGCTACCACCAAAGTCCAACCAAACGAACCAGAAGAGCCAAAGGAAGGGGGAAACCTATTTGACTCGCAGATGTGGGTCAAGGGGGCTCTGATTCATTTGATTGTCGACATTAGTAGTCAGAAGAACCTGATATCAGCAGAGGTTTTCAAGCGGCTGAACCTACCAATGACACCGCACCCGCAACCCTACACCATCAGCTGGCTTCGTCAAGGAATATATCTCTGTGTCAGCCAAAAGTGTTGTCTGCCCTACAACATCAATCCTTTCAAAGATGAGGAGGTACTGTGTGATATTGTTCCCCTTGAAGTTTGTGATGTTCTTTTAGGACAACCATATTTGTGGAAGCGTCATGTTGTCTATGAGTCTGGACCCCATAGTGTTATTATTACTTTGGGTATACAATTGTATAGGATCCCAGAGGTGGCACCGCCTATTGCTATTTCTTTAATCTCTGCTAAGAAATGCAGCAAGGGAATTTCACAGACTGGGAAGTTCGTATTCTTTTTTATCCGTGCTCATAGTAAGAAAAAGGTCGTCGCCACATCTGTGGCTTCTACATAATGCCTCTCTTTGCAGTAGAAGCAAGTGGACGGGATCGTGGAAGAATACAGAGATATATTCGCCTCACTTATAGGAGTATCGACACACTGCCAAGTCAAGCATCCAATTGATCTGACCCCCGACACACCTCTACCTAATGGACCAGTCTATCGATGCTCGCTTATGGAGAATGACGAAATCATGCGTTAGATCCAAGAGCTTCTTCAAAAGGGGCACATCATACCCAACTCCTCCCCTTTCGGAAGCACGATTGTACTGGTGCAGAAGAAGGACGTGAATTGGCGACTCTGCATTGATTACAGAGCCTTAAACAAAATCACAGTCAGGAACCTCTACCCCATTCCCAAGATTAATGACTTTCTTGACCAACTCAAGGGGGGGAATTTCTTCAGCAAGATTGACTTAAAGTCTGGCTACCACCAGGTTCCCACCGAACCAACTTATGTTTGGAAGACGACCTTCAAGTCTAAAGAAGGCCTTTACGAATGGTTAGTCATGCCCTTTGGCTTAACCAATGCACCCGCCACTCTCATGAGGTTGATGGATGGTGTATTGAGACCCTTCACCAACTCCTTTGTGGTAGTATATTTGGATGACATCCTCATCTTCAACAAAACGTGGGAGGAGCACATGCGACATATTCAACAGGTTTTGAGCACTGTGCGACAACACAAGCTTTATGCCAACTTGGAAAAATGATCTTTTAGCATGAACAGGGTCCAATACCTGGGCTACATTGTTTATGAGCATGGGGTACATGTTGATCCAATTAAGATCCAAGTCATTCGTGACTGGCCAGCCCCGACCACACTGACCGAGCTTCAGAGCTTCTTGGGACTAGCCAATTTCTAACGACGGTTCATGTTGGGATTCTCCCATATTGCATGAGCCCTCATCCAAGTGACCAAGGATGGTGGTAGAGCCAAGTTCGTTTGGGGGAAGGAGAAACAATGTGCATTCGATGATCTGAAACATCATTTGTGCTCGGCTCCAGTACTCTCCTTTCTCAATATGCAACAACCATTCGAGATTGAGACTGATGCATTTGACTATGTTGTGGGCGTAGTTCTCACTCAGCACGGGCATTTGGTGGCATACCATAGTGAGACACTCTCCAATACTTTCTGGAAATACCCCACCTATGACAATGAAATGTATTCCATTGTACAATCCTATCATCAATGGTAACATTACCTTCTGGGGAAAGAGACGATCTTACACACTGATCACAAGCCTCTCCAGTTCATACAAACATAAGGGAAATCACAGAACGACCTCCATCAGAAGTGGTCCACCTACCTGCAGCAGTTCCATCTCAACATCAAGTATAAGACAGGTATCTCCAATCGTGTCGTTGGCTGCCTATGTCAGCTTCCTGTGGCTGCACTCACCAATGTGCTCCATTCCTGTGGACATGAAACATCAGAGTGACCCTAACTTTACCAGCAAGATTCAAACTTCTCCACCACATATCAGATCTTGGGTATAGGTGCCACTGCCACTGATTTTCACATTTAGGATGGAATCTTATGCCACCTGGGCCATCTCTATGTTCCTACAAGCAAGCGTGCAAATATGATTTGGGAAGCACACTACAGTCGGCTGGCAGGACATTTTGGCGTAGAGAAAACTATGGTCGTTCTTCAGAAACATTTTTATTGGCCAAAACTTCGATAGAATGTCATCAAGTATGTCAGATCTTACACTGCCTGTGCCATTTCCAAGCCATACATCAAGAAGCAATGCTTATACACCCTTCTTCCTATTCCTGAGAAGCCGTGGGAATCCATCTCCATGGATTACATGTCTGGTTTTTCGTCCACCAAGCACGAAAATCACTGCATGTTTGTGGTCGTTGATCGATTTTCGAAGATGGCCATCCTCATAGCTTATAAGAATAATGTCACAGTGGGAGATACTGCCAAGTTCTTCTTCAAACGAGTTTGGATCCACTTTGGGATACCACAGACCATCATCTCTGACAAAGACCACAGGTTGCTCAACACCTTTTGGTCAAGTCTCTGGTCTATGTTGGACACCAAGCTCACAAAATCCACTACTTTCCACCCACAAACCGATGACCAAACTGAGGTCGTCAATTAGATGATTGTGCACATCCTACGCATGTACAATTCTAAGCATCCTCGTACATGGGACGAGAGTCTCCCATATGTCCAACACAGTTACAACAGGGCTCTCCATAGTTCCACTGTCCATAGCCCATTTCAGGTGGGTCTGGGATTCCAACCCTTGGGACCCATTGATGTTGCACTTCCTCTTGCCACCACACAGACAGATGCTTCCCCTGATTAGTCTGCAATCGAAAAAGCCACCAAATTCATTAAGTGGATTCATCACATCCACCAACAAGTCCTAGAGATTTTGTAGAAATCCAATACTAAGTACAAGCAACGCTATGATAAACACAGGGTACCACACCAGTTTCAGGTTGGCGACAGTCTGGTTACATTTGCAAAAGGAGCGTCTCACCAGGCCCCATCGGAAGCTTCGCCCACTTCGTTATGGGCCTTACACTATCACCAAGGTTGTAGGTAGAAATGCTTTTGAGCTCAACACTCCACCCTTCCTTGGTCTGCATCCAGTATTCAATGTGGACCTCCTTCGACCATATTTTCCACTGTTATTGGACACCTCTAAGATCGTCGAACAACTGACACCAACAGAGCTCAACCCTGACTACATGTAACAAGCATCCACCGATCAAATAGTGGGTACACAAGTCAAGGGCACTCGCCAGTAAGAAATCCATCTTTATCAAGTTGTCAAGGCAGGGAAACTCCTACACCAAGGAAAGTGGCTCACCCAGGGCCAAATACAGAAGAAGTTTCCTCACCTAATGGGGGAACTCAACGCAATCGAGACCATTGCTTCCTAAGGGGGGAGGATTGATCCAGGTGGATATTGGTGGCCACCCACCTATTCCAACTGGCTCCTCGTGTTTGTTTTTTATTTAGCACATCTTTTTGTACTACTTTATAATTGTGAGTTCTACACTTCTGGGGTTTTATGAAGCCTCACACATTCTCTATGTGGATACGAGTGGCCTCTCACCTAATCCAACAAGCTTATTTTGTATGTTTTCATGTCAACACATCTTGTTGTACTTCCAGCGCTGTTTTAGGGCCCTAAATGTTGTTTTTTTGACTCGCCGCAGTCAAACTATAGACAGAGTCAAGTTTGATGGTGGAATGTGTATTTCTATGAAAGACCTTTCCAACGGGTTATCATGTGCCTAAAACAGAGGTCGTATGCAAAAGTTATGACCCTAGGAAGTTGAGGTACCAAATTACACCAACTTACCCATAGGGCCCACATGACTTTTGGCATTTCACCTTCTAGAGTTAGGTTTTTGGATGTCTAGGGTTTTTACATTCATGAGTAATATGAAAAGGGTATGTGTAGCCTCATTGTAATTCATTATGCTCAGACGAATGCGCATAACAACCACATCTCTTCTCAAAGATAGCTATCACCATTCGAGCAAGTTGCAGTTCTGTAGTTTTACAGTTTCAAACTATTTCATTATTTAATAGAAGATATTGTTCACTGGATATTTGTGTTATTCTTCTTATCTCTATGTTTATTGTAATCAGTCCGTTAATCAGTTCATTCCGCTCCTAAATCAGGATAAAAAATACTAAAATAAAAGGGAGTTGATCTTCCAATTTGTTGTTACGAGTTTAACGAGACTACTCAAGTTAAATTGTTTCTTTAATTAATAAGTCATTTTAGGTGGTCTAATTTTATTTGAATAATGATGATGAATAGTGAGAAGCTAATAAGAACTATCCTCACTATCTATTGACAAATAAATTTTAAATTCTTTAAAAATATTAGTTTATACAACAAAAACAACCCATTAAAAACAAATAAAAAACCTTTACACATAAAGAGAAACCCATTAAAAAAAAACCTAATCTTCCACTATGTAATTCAAACACATTCTACAAGCCTAGCACACTTTACAACAAAGAGTAACATTCATAGCTATTTACATCAGAGCCTCTCATTCCTGGTCATCTTTTGTTTTGATTGTGCATTTGGGACTATGGGGAAAAAACAAAAACAAAAACTTTGATGCATGCGTGTAAGATGCCCCAAACGTGATTGTGCATTTGGGACTATGGAAATGCATGTAAGATGCCCCAAATGCACAAAGGCTAAGAAGAACCTTTGATTCACCCAATTAACGGGTGAGAAGTACATCTCATCCATACCAATTAATATTTGAAAATAAAATGGTCAACACGGAGAGGTGGAGGTGGTCGTGGTGGAAGAATTACCTATGAAATATTATATAAACCTTCTAATGTGAAATATTATATAAAATAATAATATTTAATATGTCTTGAACAAGTGGTTGAGTATTTTAATATTTAAAATGTCTTGTTGAAGTGGTTGGGTATTTTAAATTTAATGATTTTATAAATTATTAGAAAAAAATTTAAAAAATATTAATTATTAATTTATTTGATTAATAATAAAAATTAATAATAATTTTTTTTGTTTGTTAGTTTGTGGATAAATGATTAATTATTATTTTTTTTAATTGTGTGTTGATTTTTTTTAATAATTATTTATTTGTATTTAAAATATTATATAAAATAAATAAATTTAAAACTTTTCAAATGATTATAATGATGATGGTGGTTATTAATGTTCATTAAGATTAATTTTGGTTTATTAAATTTTAAGAAAAGGTACGGATTTTTTTTAACTTTTTTTTTTGTATTTAATCTTTTTAAGAAAAGCATTCCTAAATCATAATAGTTTTGGTGATTTAAAAATTTAGAAGATTAGTATTGTAATAAATATTTTGAAATTGACATTTAATATGGATTTACATAGGATATTATAAGAAAAAACTTTTTTCATCTTCAATTTTCTTAGTGTTATAAAAATGTAAAATTTTATTGATCCATTAATTTAAAGAATTTGTTTACTATTTATTTTCATAATATTATACCTTTCAAAAAATAAAAAGTCCATTACTAATGAGAAAAATATTATGTAAAAGAATAATAAAAAATATATCTAAAATATATTTTAGATAAAATAATAAAAAATGCTTTGTTATGTGAAGTCACCAGTTCATCATGAGAGTACATGCCCCACTAATTGTTAATTCCACAATAAAAAATAATAATAATAATAATAAAATCCATTAATATTTACTATTTTTAAAATACAAGTATTGATTGTTGTATTGAAATGTGTCTCCCACTATAATAGAGATGGCCATGACATCAAAGTATGTGGAATTTAAAAATATATATATTTACAATAAATATTAATAACAATATTCTATATTAGTTAAATATAGACACAAACAAAACTTATGTGTATGTGTGTCAAAATTTGTTACAATAATCACCATAGTAATAATAATAATTTAATTTTAAGGTAAAGTCAAACCAAACACCAAATTGGTGTACGAGATCCTCTTGTTTGTGGGACAAGGGACCCCTCTCCCTAGTGATTTGAGTGCTAAAGTCTAAAAAAATGTAATCATGTTCTTAATCATTAAGCCCACTAAAAAAAAAAAAAAATTTATACTTACACATTATATGAATACTACTATATAAAAATAAAAAATATATATCTCATTTACAAATAAAAATATGTTTTTTAGATGTTTTTTACATAAAATTAATGTACAACTAAATTAAATTTATCTTAAAAATAATTATTAATTATGTATAAAATCTAAGTAAAATATAGATGAAATAATTTTAATTAAAAAACAAACCATAGCCATACTAATAGGTCCCACTAGCAATACTAATAGACTCCACTAGCCGTTTGTAACTATTTTTTCATTAAACAATGTGCCACAAACAATAATAATTTGGCTAACACTTTTGTCTTTGTCATCTTCTTTTGACTTCCAAATCACACTTTAGATTGTAATCAATTAGCAATACTAATAGACTCCACTAGCCGTTTGTAACTATTTTTTCATTAAACAATGTCCCACAAACAATAATAATTTGGCTAACACTTTTGTCTTTGCCATCTTCTTTTGACTTCCAAATCACACTTTAGATTGTAATCAATTAACTATATTTGTTGAAATGCCGTTTGTAACTATTTTTTCATTAAACAATGTGCCACAAACAATAATAATTTGGCTAACACTTTTGTCTTTGTCATCTTCTTTTGACTTCCAAATCACACTTTAGATTGTAATCAATTAACTACATTTGTTGAAATTTTAATTCTAGCATCTTTTGAAAATAATTTTAAATAGATGTTATTATCCTATGTTTAGGTTTTAAAAATCTTATAATATAAAAACCTTATTTAAATTTATTACAATTTATTTATAAAATACATATAAATTTTGCAACCAACCTTGTGATTAATCAATTTTAATATTAAAAAACAAAAAATATTATTATTTTTAATTTTCTACAATATAAATTTAAATTTATTACAATTTATTCATAATATATATATAAATTTAACAACCATATTTGTGATTAATCAATTTTAATATTAAAAAACAAAAAATATTATTATCTTTCATTTTTTACAATACAAATTTAAATTTATTACAATTTATTCATAAAATACATATAAATTTAGCAGCTATCTTTGTGATTAATCAATTTTAATATTATAAAACAAAACCTATTATTATCTTTCATTTTCTACAACATAAATTTAAATTTATTAAAATTTATTCATAAAACACATATAAATTTAGCAATCATCTGATTAATTAATTTTAACATTAGAAAGAAAAAAATATTATTACCTTTTATGTTAAGTACGTTTTCATTTACAACATAAATCTCACAGATTTAGATGTGTGGGAATTAAATGGTAGAAGAAGGTTAAAGTCAAATATATTCAAGTCCTCCCCGGATGAGGTGCCACGTCATGCAGCCAGGCCACGCGGTATAGAGCCAGGCTAGGCCTTAAATACAGGCCATTGACTCCCATCCCCTCACCATTAAGGATGGAAGCAAGCCCAAGCAGCCAGGCCCATGGGATGAGTCCTCCCACGCGAGTGAAGAGGACAGACGCACATAGCACTAAGAGGGTAGCCTTAATGGTACATCTCATCATGATCATCCTCATGAATATCATCGATTTTGGTCGAGGAATAACTCATTTCGAGTTTGAGTAGCAGAAGCCAGACACTTCCAAGCACTGGTGCAGTGATAGCAACCCTATTGACGCTATGGTCAATGCCCTACACATACACATGCCGAGGGAAAGAGGTAAGCCCCACAAGGGCGCTGCCTAGTATGCCTTTGATGCTCTCCAGAAGAGATAACAGAGATTTGAACGTGCATTGTCCATGGTTCGGACGCAACTCGTCCACAAAGACAAGAAGTGTAGGATGCCTCCCATGGCCTATGTGGAGGAAATGTTTCCAAACGAACCCATTCAGGATCCTCTAGAACACCTCCTCTTTACAGTTCCCGACAATTGGAATCCGCCAACCTGCTTCCCAGGGGAGGTTACTATGAAGGCCACAGGGACACTGCATAACTTCCATAAAGAGGACGACCAAATGGATGAATCTCCTACATGCTTTATTGAAGAAGAAATTTCAGAAGCCATGGATGCAAAGGCGACAACAAGCACAGGTGAATTCTCTTCGGGTGTTGATGATCAGAATGCTCAGAGGGGACAAAATTGGTCACAAAACCTGGCTGAGGACATGAGATCGCAAGGAAGGAATGTGACAGGTGAGGAGGAGGCCATCAAACCAGGAGGTGTACTGCTGGGGGAGAGATGGGTGAGGGAGGGTGGCACAGCTTCTATGCCACGTCCCCTATCCATCATGCAGGAAGCATGGCGTGTCCAACTGCCATTCTTCCACCCAGAACACTTAGAGCTGATGTTTGAATTAGGAAGCCTGGTGGAAGATCAAATCCACCGTTCCATGCAAATCAACTAGCGCATAGACATGCTCTATGACGCTTACTCCAACACGCCACAAGGACATCGGTGCCCGACGTGTGCACAACCCTTTGTGCTTCCATCCATAACAGAAAAGCAGGGAGGAAATGCTGACATGGAAAGCCCATCGACCATCGGGTAATTGTTATAGTTAATGTATCTGGTTAGAACTTTCGTTTTGATTAGAACTAGTGATCAAGCACCATCAAGGTTTTATTATGTTGTAATTCAAGAGCTAAGGGAACATTTTCAGACTGATGGTTGACATATGTCCTGGTTTCCTCCAGGTAGGACATATGGAAATCCATTTTTTGATATAGACTGCATATGAGGTCGACTGTCCCAATTTTCGTTAACCTGGCGAGACAATTAGTAGTCCAAAAATATCTCTAAGTTTGAAAATTAATGCAATAAGATCCAAACCTTTTTTACTTTTTTATATATATATAATATTTAAAACAGATTTAGAGGTGTGGGGATTAAATGGTAGAATAAAATTAAAGTAAAATATATTTAAGTCCTTGACATCATAACAATAACTAAGAGCCTATAAAGAATTTAAATATAAATATATATAATACCCAAAAAAGCTTGGACAAAACTTGATAATTTGATTTAATATGTCATAAAGAGATAATTTGATTTGATGTGTCATAAATAAAAGTGTCGTGAATTGCTATTAAAAATATAAATTAATATTTAAAATTAACTAGCATTAAATATTTTTCTCAATTTCAAAGAATGTGATTCCAAATCAATCAACAAATAATATTAGAAATAAATAAATTAAAATATTTAAAATAATAATAAAATTTTGTATGTAATTTCAAAAGATAAATAAATTTAAATATTTAATAATAATAATAAAATCTAGTATGTAATGTCAAACTATAAAAACAACTAAGTATCAAACAAATAAGTGGTTACCAAGATTTCATTGCTATATACAATGTAAGTATAATAAGTTAAATTAACTAGCATATCTCAGAAGCCAAGGAAAGGGAACCGAAAAGAACATTATGGAATATTTTGTTAATTTTATTTTATAAGTATGTTTTTTCATGATGAGCATTGTAATGGTATATTAAGTACGAGTAGAAAAGTCATTTGTTGCAAAGTGTTTAGGTATTTAGTAGTAAATATTTGAAACAATTTCATTGCATGTATAGAAGTATGGACCAAGTTGAAGAGTTCATGTATAGAAGTACGATTACAACATAGAAGAATCTAGAAGGTAAGAGACAAAGAAGATAAGCGTGCCTTTTCTTTTTTTCATAGTGAAACATAAAATATATCCTTCATTTTTTCATACTATTAGAAGGATAATGTTGGTGCTATTTGCATTCCTTCTATAGTAGTTGTGTGTGACATTGTCCTAAAGGTCAAGCCTTGATGTTCAATGTTTCCAATGTCAATGGTAGACCTTGTTAAGGTCATGCCTTGAGATTTATGTATAGTCGATGCCCATGCCATCTTAAGAGGGATTTGTTTCATGTTACTCCTTTGTATGGGTGGAATTGGTACATGTTTTGGTTGGGTTTGGTCCCATGGAGGCCCAATGTATTTATCAAATGCCACAACAACATTTGTTGGAAAATGTGGAGGGTTAGAGCATTGTGCATATACAACTTGCATGACTACTCTGAGAGAACCATTGACTAATCCTTCCTAGACCCATAAATTGTAGGATAACATAACTCGTTTGCCTATGCATAGCAAGACATGTTTTTCTAGTTGGTCATCATCATGATGGTGTGCATTTGAAGCACCAAGTAATTCTGCGGCACTGTGTGAGATTGGTTTATTCAAGGATTGAAGCATAAACCTGTTATGGTTGTCCACAATAATGTTTGTTGCAAATAGGTGGATTGAAGAATGTTCTTTGAGATGCGCATGTAATTCTTGAATTGTGGTGGGTGTGTTATGATCTTGGCTTCGTTTGAAAAAGAAGGTAGTTGTTGCTTGACTTTGATGGCACATAATCAAATTGTAGAGGTAGTATGTGAAACGAGGATGAATACCAAATCTATTGTCATGGTATCTCATCAAGTGTATTGCATAGCTATCAAGTGGTATGTTTTTCATGCGTGGTTGGAGAGGTAGGGCATCTCCAGTGCGAAAAAGAGTAAGAAATGCCATGTCGAAAAGACCCTTTTTGTTATACTCATTGATTGGTGATAGGCCAATTGTTGGCCATTCAATTGTATTTGACGAAAAGTCATCTGTAGTGTTAACAAATGCTCTTATTTTTTCCATATCTTGTTGTGTATTAGGAAATCTAAAGGAAAATGAAGACATTTGTTGCTCATATTGGAAAACATCATGGTGTTCTAAATCTGCGATATTTGGCTCTTTAGTGGGAGAAGGGAAAGTTTATGTAGAGACATAATGGAGGTGAGAGGAGACATTGGTGTGCATAGTGGGAAGCGATGCAAACGAGGTTTGGTCAATTGGGATGTCATTATATTATTTTTCATTTTTCATCTTGTAGAGAAATGCATTGATGACATGATATTTTGTCACATAACAATCATAACATTTCCCCTTTCCTCCATGTCTCTTGACAACCGAGATATCTAGATCTGAAAGGCGATGTGGTAGAAAATTTTCTATGTGGACAATGTATTGTGGGAAAATAATAGTGTGTCCATGATATTTGTATTGTACACCTCGAGAATGCCTAACTTGAAAGATGGGGCTAACTCGAGCAATTAAGATTTCTTCAACCTGTGTAAGTATTGGCAAGACTTTGGGTTGGTGACCGAGGTCCATATACAAAACGTTTGATGGAATGCCTTGTTGGAAGAGAAAAATCATTTCTAATGATTTGGAGAGTCCTTCACATGTGGTGTTTGTTGTTGTAGTTTGGAACATTGGGGTTTTTTTGTGCCAGATGGAATTGCCTATAAGAGAAACAATAAAAAAATTGTAGTTAAAACTCAAATTCGACATGTTTTTGTAAGCATATTCTAAAAATAGTTATACAAACAATAGATTTATTTGTTATAATATGTTGTAAGTGAATGCATAAGTTGGATTTCCTTTCATATAAATGTTATAACGAAAAAACAAAACTTCAAAACATAAACAATTTATATAGTATGTATATGGAGAAAAGTAGGGTAATTACAAGTTGGTGTTTGTAGGAAACAACCGTAACACTTTTCAAGAACTATTTAGCCAACAATTCAGGGATCGAGATGTCCTCTTTTGGCTTTTCTATGTGATCAATTTTATCACATAAAATCACAATGCATTTGTTTTGTTTTTTTATTGGAAACAATTTTCTTCATGCACTACTAGTTTGAACAAGAAGCTATGAAAGAACAATTTTCCAAATATGTCTGTGAGTTTCTTGGTATTTCCCTCATATTCATATTCATATAATTTCTCAGCAGAAACACCTATAAGTTGTTCGATGACTTCTTGAAATGATGTAACATTGGTTTTTTTTGTTTGGTCTTCAATGGTGAACTAAAAAATGTACATGTATTCACATTCAAAAACATGTTGATTGCAACTTTGGCAATTCCAGACACTATCCTCAATAGGTGTGAGTTTTGTTTTACACTTTCGATCTTTAAATGTAAGTGGGAATGCAACATACCAACAACTTTTTGTATTTAAAGAAGCAATATTTTCATCAACCAAAATGAATGTAGGGTTTGGAACTTTGCCAATTCCTTCATTTTCTATGTAAACCAAGTGTTTTTAATGGAAGGGTGCCCTCCTGAAGCTCCATGTGCAGATAATGAGTGACAAGATAGATCTGTTAAAGGGTTATCAAACCATTCTCTTAAATCTTGGGCTTGTTTGAGAACATGATTGATGGAAAGTTGGGATGTGAAAGTTGTAGCAATTGAGATCCTATTAAAGTCAATCACTTTTCCTGCTTTGAGAGCGATTATTGGAAAGGTATTTGAGATAACATATCAGTGTAGATCATTTTTTTTGCATAAGACCCCCCATAATGTTACTTCTATACTATACCCTGACATGTATTTTAGTTGGAGGGTTCTCTTATGTGTCTATGTTCCATTCTTTCTCATGATGGTTTCTAAAGGACTAACATAGATAACAACTCCATTAATATCAACTTTAGATTTGTTGACTAAAGTTGTTACCACATTAATAGGAGTGAATAGAAAGTTGTGGTTTTCTATTGAATGATCATCCTCTAAACAAGCTTCAATGGTTGAGGTAATATCTAGAGTTATTTTCCAATCATTTTTTAAATGATTAAATGCTTTTTTTGCAAGCTTGATGTACCCTTTTGAAATGATGTAAACTTTGCCAATGTCTATGGAAGGATGAATTTTTTTTGCTTGGATGTTGAAGCATGTAATGCGTATTTCACTATTTTTTGCATCAATAACATCGAAGATAAATACATGGCCAAGTCCCTTAGCATTGGTGAATGTGCATAGATCAGTTTTTGAAAGTACTCTGACTTTTAGAGTCCATTCCTTTAGGGATGAATGCAAAGATGCAATAGGTGTAATTTTGGGGGGTGTATTAGAAGGTTCAAATGGTTGGTTTGAATAAGAACTTACATCTTCTATCAATGTTGGGGCACCAATAATGTTTGCTTGAAAAGTATGCACTTGGATTTCATGTACTATTAGAATCCTGCAGGAAAAGTAAAAACAATGTAAAATTAGCACTTACATTATTGGTCACATAGTAGGGAATGTAAAATGTGGTTGGTGTGTGTGATGCATGTGAAAATTAAATCAATATAATAGTTGTATAAATTATAACTAATCTTGAGTGATGTGAAGAAGGTAAAGTGAAGACGTACTTGTTGTCTTGGATAGATCTACAAGTGAAGTCCTATAGTTTAACCAAGGATATTTTTTCTATTTGAGATGAAGTGAAATAGTGACCAAGTGTTGAGGAAAATAAGCTTCATAATGTACTTCCTCCATCAGATAGGACTATTGAGTAACGATCTTCTAATGTTAATTTGAAGTCCATAATTTGTATAATAGGATTGCAAATAATCTCTCCATTTCCAATCCTTGTAAGCGAGTTTGTTGTCAACACAAATGCCATACCTTTGATATTTTGTAAAAACAATGGAAGTACAAGGTAACCAAAAGACCACATAAGAAAAAAACAATGAAGGATTATATTAAGTAAAATATAATGGATCCAAATGGAGTTAAAGGAGAATACATATGTGAGTAGAGGAAAACAATATGTGCTAAAGTATCACCATATTTGTTGATGTATGGTTGTAACTACTTGAAAAACAATGTTTTACGTACTTTTGTAGTGTCTAAGAAGGAATAAACATGAGATGATAGGAAAAGAAAACCATGTCATAGTAGGAGAGGAAATGTAAATCTAAAAATGTAAATATTTTCTATTAGTTAATGAAAGACATTTGTATGTTGATGATATAAATACTATTCACATTATGTTAAGAATAATAAAACTTTAAAACTTTAGGTTGATGATGTATATGTATAAAGGGAGAGAAAGAGAGATATACACATTCAAAATGTTTAGTTAGTTGGATGTTAGAGAATATATATATATATATATTCTTTAGTTTACTCCAAAATAAATTGAATATTGATATTTAAAATATTAAAACATGTTTAACAATTAACAAGTGATTGGTTTCATTTAGAAATTATGGATGGAAATGAAAAATGTTGTATAACTATTGCAAAAATGTAGATGACAATAAATATGTTACAACATTTGCATGAAATACAATAGTTTGCATTACACTTTAAAGATAAGCATTATAGGAAACATATAGCCTATATATACAATTATTGTTTACAAGAGAAAATATGGAAATGCATTTCATATATATATATATGAAGGATATGGACATGCTTACAAGTAGGAATATCATGTTATACAAAACAAAGTAAAGTAATATAAGATGGTTAGGTTCAAAATGTAGAAATAGTCATTGTCTTCAAATATGCCTTTAATGGGTTTTCGTTGAAATGTTTTTAAGCCTTGATTTTTTTTCTCTACTTGTAGCTACTTGGGTAGACCTCTCAACATGAGTTTTAAGGGCATTTTGAGCTAAGCGATGGTTGGGTTCATGTTATAATGCGTCTTGAATGCTATCATATATTATTACAAATCCTTTAGAGAATGAGATGGTCGTATGAAAATAAGAGATGAATATTGTTTGTGTATTAGAAATAATAAATTTTCTAGCAAGTTCTTCTTTCATCTCCAGTCTTGAAAGTTTCCCCCCTTCGAGGATGAATAACACAGATTTGAAATTGTCTTCTATGTAGTTGGAGGTCATCAAAAAGATGTCGAATGAAAAGTGTATGTCATGCTAGTGTGTCTGCCATTTCTATGTATGTCAATGATTTTGCAATGAGAATATGTCTATTTGAAATATTCTCAAGAGAATATAAACATCATAGTTAGTTTTTTCTTGGAAATGTAGAAAATGTGTTTTTACAGTCTAGAGTTAAAGAAGAATATAAACAATTTCAAGAAAAACAATAAAGAATATGAGAAATAATTAATGTGTAAATAAAAATATGGAAATAATTAACGTGTAAATAGAAATATGGTGGAGTGAAGTTTAGATGCACTGGAATAAATATTTATAGATTTCCTAAAAGAAAAAGAATAAACTAATAGTGTTGGTAATGTTTATAAATAGTCAATGTGCTATAATTTAGATTAAAATATATAACCTACGATGTATAATAATGTATACGATTGATGGTGGGTCCCTCATTAAATGGGGTCAATGAAATATCCATTTTCGTTCTACCATACAACTTGGGATGTGTAACATCCCACTCTGGCACACTGAGCGAACTTATTCTTTGAGGGCACTTGCTCGCAAGTGATCCGGATTATTATGCTATTAAAAATTTTGATTTTGATTATGAGGTGTTATGGGATTAATGACATGTTGTTTTACTGCATTGACTTAGACATGTGCTATTGACTCGGTTTACTGAGTGTGAAGGATTTTGGACCTCAAGGATGCAGAGGCATCGATGGAACCCCTTGGACTCCGGATTGAGTCAGGGAGTATACCATTGGGGTTTAATTATTTTACTGTGATATTAGTACATTTGATTAGTAGATGATATGATATGGATATGTTCAGACATGATTTATTGATGATGCAAGCTGACGATAGTTTGCCGACCAGACTCACATGTGGAGTAAAGGGGTCACGCATGACTATCATAGATGTCGAGGGAGAGTGCAGACAACAACCCTACCACAACCTACTAGCACTCTCGTCATGGCTCGAATTGTAGTTTAACGTTTACCTAGTTCGAGAGGACCCACGATGACGTGAGAGAAGACTGTGACAGTCGCTCACGATGATTCCAAGGGGCACACAATAAGGTGGGGGCATTATTCCTTAGAGACCCTTAGTTTCCCACAAGTTCACCTGGCAGAGTTTATACTCTAGGGGTTTTCGATGTCTACCAAGTCATTCAAGAGGCGAGTGGCACCCTTGGAGCACGTAGTGCGTCCTGAAGGGCACGTCGCGCAAGGGAAATATATTAAGGCAAGTGGCACCCTTGGAGCACCTAGTGCGTCCTGAAGGGCTCGTCGCGCAAGGGAAACAGATTAAGGCGACTGGCACCCTTGGAGCACCTAGTGCATCTTGAAGGGCACGTTGCATTGTTGATGATAGAGGAATGAACCTAGATGGCCTTAGGACAATTAACGTGTTAAGAAATTAAAAAAAAAAAATCCCTAATTAAATGTCGCCTTGTACGAAAATTTAAGGTTTAAGTCTAAACTATGCTAGTAGTAAAATTTAATCTCTCTATAAAATAATAATAATAATAATAATAATAACCACATAAATAATAATTATGGCCTTCGCTAAATCTTGTAACACGAAGGGAATAAGAAATTTAATTTATTCATTAAAAAAAATCTGTTGGAATAAAATTTAAAAGAAAAAGGGGAATTAATGGTTTTATTATTTTGATAATTTTAAAATACTAATTAAATGAAAAAAGGGAAAAATGGTTAATTTCCACACCTGCCTTTTTGAGTTCTAATTAAAAAGGGGAAAGAGGGAAAATCTAAAAAAAATTGAAACTAGGAAAATAGGTAAACATAAAAAGGAAAAAAGGGGAACATAAGGGAAAAAGCGGAAAGTCAAACTTAGAAAAAGTATCTACCATTTAAGAGCCTTCTAATTTAAACTGAACTAGCCATTTAATGAAAGGGAAAGTTATTAAAAACTATAAGAGAATTTGGGGACACCTAGGAGTGATTCTAGGAGTAACTCTAGGTGGGTGAGGGAAATAAAGATAATTAATTAATTAAAGAAATTAAATTATGGAGGAATGTAGGGGATGGGGGACACTTGTATGGAGAGAAATTTTTAGGAATTTATTTTTAAAACTTTAATGAAATGAGATTTTAAGAAAGAAAGGAAGTTTGAAACTCTATATAATGAAGGAAGCGGAAGGATGAAGGGGCTTCTTCTGTTTGCGTAAAGTTACGTTGCAGAAATATCTACTTGATTGACTTAACTTGTGGGAGTTGGGATACCCATCTCGATGAGGAGTGGTAGCTCGGCCTTGCGAGGCGATCTCAGAGCTAGTCGAAATCTCTAGATAGTGAGTGTGTGGCCCCTTTGCAGCTCGGGGGGCTAAGGAGGAAGAAGAGTACCCCTAGCATTGGTTGGGAGGTACCGGTGAAGTCTTGACAATTGGCGATCGAGAGTTGCATGGAGCGCGTGGGATGTCATTCAGAGCGGGTGATCAGGCTACGGTATGCTCTCTTCATTTTTGTATGGTAGAATGTATTAGGACTTATGCTTGGATCTGCTTATTTAATGGAAAAGCAAAATGATGTTTTTTTTTTTAAATGATGACTGAAAATTTCCTTAGCTTAGCTTGATGGTTGTTGACTCCCATGGCCTTCATTTTCCCGCATGTCGTGACCGCCCTGTGGTGTTGATTGTGACCATACTTTTTGTTGTCTTTTGTCTCTAGCTCCTCAGTCCTCACCTGAGCAGTCAGCCAGGAGCTTGATCTACGATCATCACCTTAGCGTTAAAAGACCTATGGATCTCAACGCCCTGCTTTTCTATGTGAGGATGATGAGCGAAAGACAATCCCATCATCTGTCTACCTCTGTTTTTGTCCTTGGCTGATTGTTTGTCTTGCGCCTTGATGCGTTTATCTAACCCTGCAAAGTTTGATTGATGACGAAGTGTTCTTTCAACTCGACATTTTTATATCTTGTTGTTTCCTAGTGATTGCCCCTCCTTTAGCTGCACTTCATTGACTTGGGGGCGAATATGCACAACCAACCCTTGCGTTTAATTTTTGGTCAGTTGTTTTGATTGCCCGATGCTTGATAAAGCTACACGCCTTTCGTTCTAGACTACCAGGGTGTATTGGTTGATAAAAATTTTACTTCTGGGCATTTAATGAATGGTTAATCTTAGTGCATTATATTGTTTGTACGTTTTAACCTCAGTAAATTGATTGTTTAAACTCAGCGATTTGATTTTAGAATGTTAATCTCTCTGTGAATATGACCAGCAGACCAACGTTTTTAATCCCGGAGTTACCGTGTTTTAATTTACATACTACCACATTTTTACACTTGAAAGATAGTAAATGTTTACCCTGAATGCGTGAGATTTACTCTTGAACCACCAACGAATCATCCTTGAATGCTTGTGTAGTTACTGAGTATTGGGTAACGTTTTTATTGTGTCGATGGAGGTGGTTATACTATGTAAATGGGGGTGTATTATGTGTTAATGGATGGCCTATTGTTGTTGACAACGAACTTATTAGACAACGAATAGATGTATTGAACTGACAACTATATCATTTTTTTTACAATGATTTCATTACATCAATTATTTAGATAGCGAATTTTTATGTGTTTAATAGATAGCCCACTAATATTGATAGCATAAGGTTGAATGGTGATTTCATTAATGGCAGACTGATAGCATGATTGACCAACGATCTTAGTAATAGGTCAATTGATAACATATCAACAACAACTGATAATCTATTGATGGCCAACGATTACCCCATGATTTTTACCACAGAAATTATGACCACGATTGTACTGTCACGCGGGTGTTACTCCTCACTGTTACTGCCTAAAAACAATACCACGAATTGCCCTTAGGGATGATAGCGTTTTGTTGTTTAAAGAATACGATTTTGCCTCTAAAGGATGACTGTGAGTTGCCTTATTTAGAAGTTTTTACAAGGATGTCAGCGAATCCACCGGGACAAGTTTGATAGCACTAGCAACAATTCGTTCATTATCTATAACTTCAGTAAACCTCGTATTGTTAAACAATATATTTGATTCGGTTTAGATGGCATATGGATTATGTAGAGCCTTACGGGAGAAGATTTCGTTGAATGTTTAGATTTAGTCATAGCACCTTTTTATGCCATCATTAACAAATATTGCAATAAACAAGTCCTGGAAATTAAGTGGTACCAATCTGATTTTCTTTCATCAGAAGGAATTTAATCGATCATTAATTCTTCCATCACTGTAAAATTTTGATGGTAGAGAACTGAGATTAATAAATGGATTGTTGTCTAAATCTTGTATAAAAGGCATTTAGATGCTTTGGAAATCTCTAAAAGACTAGCTTTTGGATTTGGCTATCCCTGCTATGAGTGGTTGAAACCGTCCTGTTGAGTTTGACACTTATCATCACCTTCGTTGGAATTTAAAAAAGAAAGGATTTACAATGTATATAGCCAGATGTTTATTAATGTCATTGGTAAATTACTTTATGCCTTACAGTCGAAGGAGTCTCTATCTGGGGTCTAGTAATAGATAAAAAGATAGTACTTTAAAAATAACAATAGTGGAAAGGCATTTTCAACCACAGTAAATTTTGATGCAAAGTTGTTACTAGAATTAGGAAACAAGAATTGATAGGGAGACAGGAACATAATTTAGGTGGAGCAGCCTTCTTTACAATTAGACACTCTTGATAAGTAGACCGCCTAGTTCACTCAGACGTGACTGTTAAATCTAGTCTTCTTAATAATTAAACAGTTAGATTAGAATGCAATTATAATTTCAATGTTAGTATTGACTTGATTTGCTTTTAAGGTCACTTTAGATGGTACTTTGATGACCTCTTTCTTTTTATTTCATACTTGCTCCATTGATTTGCATTAATGTTAATTTAGATGGTAATTGTAGTTTAGGGTTCTAATATTGATTAAATTAGATTAGTCAATTAGATTGTAATGATGGACACTGGTATTTAAACTTGCTAAATTAGTTGTAATTAATGCCTATTTGGTTGTAAAGTAATGGATAATTTATAAGTTAGACAAGATAATTAGATTATAATTGATGATTAATCATATTTTTAATCATTAACCAAGTCGAAGTTCAAACTTGCTTATTGATGTCCATTTAATGTTGAAGTAGATGGTACCTTGATGACAATTTGTAATTTAAAATTGTGCAATGGATTCGTTTTAAGGCTAATTTAGATAGTGCCTTAATGTCATTTTGTATTTTAGACATGCTAAGTTGGGCTCGTAATAGATGGTCAAAATATACTATAATTATTGACTAGCTTGACTCAACAATTGATCGGGATATTGGTGAAGTCGTTTTAGCTTGCGCTTCCCATTGAGGGTTTGTTGTTCATTATAATTAATGTTTGTACTTGGTTGGTAAACATTCAATGTGCTTGGTCTGCTTATGTCGGGGGGGGGATGTAAACACCTCCTTGTTCCTCAGAACAGTCGCCAACCTTGAGACCTTAAATGGTCAAAATCGATGGAAACCTGGGCTTGAGCGTGCTTATGTGTCCTGGAGGTCCTAACCATTGTAGGGTAGGACAGGCGAGTAGTCATTCTTATTCTTTTCAGTTGAATGTCATACATTGCTTCCAGGTGATTGATGTGATCCTATGTTAGGTCATCATGTTATTGTTGTGTAAGTTGCTTGCGTTGTGTTCGTCATCGTGTTGCATTGTTGAGTATAATGTCATCATTACCTTCCTACACACACACAAAATAAAAAATAAAAAAATTAAGGATGCTTTTACTAGTTGTACATCGTAGGAGTCGTTCTAGCAGATGGGGTTGTGACAGGATGTGTAAGGGGGGCTTCATAAGTCCACACAACCCTTACTCTTGACGTAAGATAACATTTATCACCCATCAAATTACGATTTTGAGTAGCAATGTCTATAATGTTTCCATCAATCTAACAAAGAAGAGTAAAATAACAAATATTTAGGTTCCATGTTGATTTAGGGAATATTGAAGAGATTGAAAAAAGAGAACAAAGTATAGATTAAACATATAATATACACACAGACACACACACACACTTAATATATTTTTTTTTAACATATCATCATTTAACAAAATAAAACAAAGGATAATAAAGGAATATTTGAATTTATATAAAGTATATTTAACATCGTGAACAAGATAAAAACATGTGGAATAAACTATATTTTTTATGCTAATGAATAAAACAAGATGGAAATGATAATAGCAAGTAATTTTGAATTGTAAATAGTTCAACATACATTTTATGATATAAATAAATATATAAAATATTGATTAATGTTGAAGGTTATATATATCATTGGTAGCTAACATAATTACTCTTATCATCTTAAAAGAGTTGTTTATGATGAATAAACAATAAGTATTATATACACCCATATGCAAAATAATATATGGATAAAGTGCAAAAGAATATATGGATAAAGTGCAAAATATATAAACTATTTGTAATTTCATTTTATTTAAAATATATAGTAATTATCTCAAACATATTAAAAGAAAAGTGTAAATATTTTAATGCAGATTTAGATACCAATAGTGGATGTATAGTGCTCTTTAATATATTTCTAGCCATGTATAGTTCTCTTTAATATAGTGTATCTAGTATTTAATATCTAGGGATTAATAAGGGGTTTTATAGATAAGTTTATGTTTTCTATATCATTAAGTCAACTTCAAAATGTGTTCTCGGTTTTTTTATTCTAATTGAAAGTATTAAAAATAATGATTAAACATATATTTAAAAGTGATATTGTTTATTCTAAATTAAAATAATAGTTGAATATATATATATATATATATATATATATATATATATATATATATATATAAGAGATGCAATGTTAGTTAATGACATTGCATGTGTATTGATATATGTAAAACAATGGCATGCATGTGTCTCAATTTATGTAAAAATATAATGGATACTTACATTGACGGATAAAAAGAGATAGATGATAATTACATTGTGTTTGTATTAATTTTTTTTTTTTTTTTTAAATAAAAAGTAGGTCCTTTCTATTATACTGTCACGAAATACATGTAACTGGCATGCAAGGGTCAGCTGTCCTGCCAACAGAGGAAACCAGGACAGCTGGCCTGTTCACAGTGTTGTCCAAAATAAGGCGAGAAGTTTCGCCACCCTGCCCGAGGGAAACCAGGGATTTGTTCTATGAGTATTAACTTAACTGGAGCCATACTGTAGCTAATTATACTAAAAACCATAGTAATGGAAAAAACATTGGAACCAGAAGAGAAGAGAATCTGATCAGTCGGGATTGTCGTCATAACCTGTGAAGACGAAGGGCTACGTGCAGGTAGGACACCGGCGTCGAGGAGTGGCCTTTGAATATGCTGCGTAAAGCATGTCCAGTCTCTGGCTGAGTCTCAAGGCACTGAAAGCCTGGTCATCAACAAGGCTGCGTATTTCAAAGATTAGCTCGAGATGCTCTGAGTGCGGCAACTGTGGTGAGAGAGGTGGACTTCTTTCCATCTCCGGTGCGTCTTGGCTTGACTGCTTTTCTTTGCCCGACGAAGCTCCTTGGTTTTGCTCCCCCGTGGCGTTGTCTGGGACCTCCTCCATGACTATGTAGACCGGATAAATTTCGTTTGGATCAGGAGAGGGCTGCGGGAGGATGCTCGAGGTGTGGGGAGTTGGTGAGCATCCGAGGCGCATGGGAGGGCTCCGTTCGTCAGGGATGTTGGGCCATGGTTCTTCCTCCACCAGCGTTCCAGGCAGCGAGAGTGTTGCCGCTGCTGTGACCCTGCGCCTCCTCCTGGTCGTGCGAATTGCTCGGACGAATCTTTGGTGTTGCTTCCTCCGGGAAGCTGCTGCATACCAACGGGCCCCTCGCCTTGGTCGCCCTCGAAGTCGTGGCATAATTTGCGTGAAGGAGGAGCCGCCTGCTCGATAATGCCAAGCCAACTGTGGTGAATTCACATTGAAACCCCGAGTGTTATCCCAATTCTAACTGCTATGCAAACCATATACCAGGAGGGAGAGGGCCATTAACGCCAAGAGATTAGTGCTCTGGCGTTCCGTCCCTTTTCCACATGCGAAGAGATCCATCATCTATCGAATGCTATGGAGGCAGGTCCTGTATTAACTTTGCACAGCCCGGAGGGAGGCCTCCATTAATGAACGATCTAATGACACCTCCACATGCCGCGCTTGCTCTCATGGCACCCCATCCGGGGGTAGGAAATCCTTGTCGGCTAGATGTTGGCAATGTTGTGGTATGCCAGAGGTTGCCAGGGATTGAGCGTCCCAGATTGTGCTTTCTAGCCGGCTTTGGACACCTTCATTTGCTAGATAGTCAGCGACTCCATTGGCCTTCCTTTTGACATGGGAGGGAATGATGCTTAGGCTGCTACGACAGAGGTTCTTAAAGTCCTCAAGAAAACACGCCAGCCTCTAGCTTGGGAAGATCTTTTGCGGAATTCCCCCATGTAGGATCTTTATGATCAGCTTGAGAATGACTTGGGAGTCCGCTTCCAGTGTTACTTTGGGGTTGTGTAGGGATAGGGCTAGATGAAGGCCCTGTAGCAGACCTGTGAGTTCTGCTACATTGTTTGTATTCTCCCCTATGTATCCTGTTGTCATGGCGCAAATTCTCCTCTCGAGGGTTCTGATCACTGCTCCAAAGCCCGCAGGCTCGGGGTTGCCCTTTGAGGCTCCGTCAAAGTTGATTTTGAGATAGTCGTTGGGGGGAGGTGTCCAGATGCTTGGGCTGGGAATGTGAACCTTGGGAGCTGTGGCAGTGGCTAGATCCTTCAAGATGAGCTTCCAGTTTTGGAGGATATGAAGCTCTTCATTGTGGCAGTTCCAATCCTGCTCCTGCTAGCTTCTGCTGCGAATTGTTTCCTTGACGTGGGCGGCCACTCTTTGCCAAGTAAGATCTGGAGGGGAGGCCTTGGAACGAAAGATACATTTGTTCCTTTCCTTCCATAGCTGCCAAAGGGTGAAACCGGGAAGGAGAAGCCAAATATGGTTCAGGACGGGATTGTTGAAGGCAATCGCACCCCAGTTTGCGATAGTGTCCCGGATGCTGCTTCTGTTTTGATTGGATCGGCGCATTGTTTGGGCCACCTGGTCCCACACCATTTGGCTGTAGCAGCAGCTGTTGAAGAGATGCTCTTTGGTTTCTTCTTGGCATTGACATAGAGCGCAGATAGAGGGGCCTATGAAGCCCCTTTTCCGAAGGTTATCCCAAGTCAAGATACGATTGTGGATGATGAGCCAAAGGAAGGTGGAGACCTTTGGCCAGAGGATTCTGTCCCAAACTTTGTCCCATATGATGTCCTTTTCCTGAGTGTGATAGTTGCCTTGGATGTAGTAGGCTTCCTTTATCGAGAAATTGCCTGAAGCCGAGTATCCCCAACGCAGGATGTCGGGGCCCTCCCTGTTGGGGATTCTTCTGTGCGCTGCCTCGTTTTTCCAGGTCGAGAGGTCGATCTCAGGGGGAGCTCCCAGCTCGTTATGTGAGGTCTTCCATTGCCGCCAAGTCTGATTCGCTGTTCTGGGATTCCAGAGATCCTTGACCTTTAGTGCAGGAGTTCGATTGAGGGCTTGCTGAAGATGTGTGAGCTCAGGAAGATCAATTAGGGGTTCCAGTTGTTGCCACGAATCTTGCCAAAACTTTGCGCTATTGCCATTGCGGATTTCCCAAAAAGCGCGTTCCTGCACCAGATTTCTGTTTTGCCAGGCAGTGCTCCAGATGCTCGAGCCCTGTATTCTAGTATTGTGGCGTATCAGTTGATCTGTTGGCATTGTGGGGGCGTATTTGTGCTTCCAGATGCGTGCCCATAGAGCGCCTGGCATTTTCAGCCAATGCCACCAGATCTTGGCCCCCATTAACTGATTCAGTTTACCGGGGTCTCTGAGCCCCAGGCCCCCCAAATTTTTGGGGGCACATACTTTATCCCAGCTTACCAGCGCCCATTTCTTGTTTGGTTGAAGGCCTTGCCAGAGGAAGTTCTGCTGCAGATTTCTTATGGCTCTAATGATTTGTTTGGGTGCGGCCAGAGCAGTAAAGAGGTACATGGGGAGGGCCTGAAGGACCGATTTTAGTAACACCAGTCGGGCTGCGAAGTTTAAGGGTCTAAAGGTCCAACTGGCCAGACGATTGGAGATCGAGAGGAGAAGGTTGTCCTAAGAGATGGACTTAGTGGACACTCCGGTTAGGGGAATGCCCAGGTACTTGGACGGAAGGGAGCTCCTCGGGATACCTAGAACTCTTGAAATGTGAAGCTGGACCGGAAAGGGAGTGTTGAAGAAGAAGAGCTTGGATTTTTCAAGATTCAGAGTCATGCCTGAGGCTTCAGTGAAATCCGAGAGTAAAGAGTTGAGCTTTTGGGCCTCCTGAGCGGTGGGGGAGTTCATGAGGAGAGTATCATCCACGAATTGACTATGGGAGGGGGTGGGTCTAATGTTGTGCAAGGGGAGGCCTTTGAGGCTGCTGTCCTGAACAACTGACTTGATAGAGAGGCCTAGACCCTCTGCCATTAGGACAAAGAGGAAGGGCGAAAGTGGGTCGCCCTGTCGGATGCCCCTAGAGGCTGAGAAAGGCCGAGAGGGAGCCCCATTGATTAAGATTGAAAAGAAAGCCGAGGAGGTGAGGTTCATGATCCAGCTGACCCAAGTTTGGTTGAAACCAAAGGCTAGGAGAGTGGCCTTGAGGTACTGCCAACTAGCCTTGTCAAAGGCTTTCGAAAGATCAAGTTTAATGAGCATACCTAGGGTTTTCCCTATTTTGAGAGAGGTGATAACCTCATGGGCTAGGATGACGCTGTCCATGATTTTTCTGCCCTCTACATAGCCAGCTTGTTCCAGAGAGATGACGAAAGGCAGAATCGGCTTGAGACGGTTAGCGATGACCTTGGTTATGATCTTGTAAATGACATTGCACAGGGCTATAGGTCGAAAGTGCTTGGGGTTGGTGACACGCTCCTCCTTGGGGATGAGGGTGAGGAAGGTTGCATTGAAGGCTTGAAGGACTTGGCCTGAGGTCCACGATTCTTCCACTACCTCCCAGACATCCCTTCGGATTATGGCCCAGCAGTGGTGGAAGAAGTCTGTTGTGAAACCATCAGGGCCCGGGGCCTTACCAGCGGGCATGTCCTTCGCAGCTTGATCCACTTCCTCCTAGGTGATGGGCCTTGTGAGAGCGGCATTCTGTTCAGCGGTGACAAGAGGTGGGATGTGGTTGGTTACTCGTGCGATGGCCTCTTCTCGATTCTGCCCAGTTTCTGTCATAATGGGTTGGTAGTGTCGTGTGAGTTCCTCCTCTATGCGGCTGTGCTCACGTAACAGGTTCCCTTGCGCGTCCCCCAGATGGGTGATCCTGTTGATGTGCCGCCTGTGAACCATTGCTCGGTGGAAAAATTTTGTGTTCTTCTCCCCTTCTTTGAGCCACTGAATGCGGGATTTTTGTTTCCAGAGGATTTCTTCCTGTTGCCTTCTCTGTTCCAGGTGCGAGAGTAGCTGCTCCTCCTCCATCATGAGCTCTGAGGTTCGGGAACCACCGATGAAGATTTTTTGGATCTCTGCTAGTCTGGATTCGATGTCTTTGATGCTTTGCAATATGTTGCCAAAGGTGGTCCTGTTCCAGTGTTTTAGCATTTGTTTGAAGTTTTTAAGCCTTTGCTGGAAATTGTACATCTTGGTGCCATGTTTTACCTCAGCTTGCTTCCACCAGCTGGCTGCGAGGTGCTGGAAATTAGGATGGGTAAGCCAAAATTTCTCAAAACGGAAGGGTTTGAGCACAGGGGTGGTGTCTGCTGCAATTTGGAGAGCGATTTGCCAGTGATCTGAGCCCGCCTTAGGTAGGATCAGACTTTCCATGCAGAGGCTACTTTCAATCATCTCTTCCGCGACCCAGAAGCGATCAAGCCTACAGGCTACGTGTTGGCTACCAGATCTGCAGTTGGACCAGGTAAAGGTGCCATTGCCATTCTCAATGTCTACTAATTTTAAAAGTTCAGGAAGGGTTTTGAACTTACCACTTTCCAGATCTAGTCACTTGCTACCACCGACTTTCTCTTCCAATGTCATTATCATGTTGAAGTCGCCTCCAAGGATCCAGTTGGGTGTGGCGATCAGTGTTTTGATGTGGGCTAGTTTGTCCATGAATTGATTCTTTTCCTGTTGGTTTTGCGGGCCGTAGAAATTGGTGATGGTTCCTTCTTGGTTGGAGCCTATAATCTCATAGTGGGCAGTGAGGGTGCCAGCAGTAGAGAAGGGTTCGCCAAGAGTAATGCGTTGTGGGTTCCAGAGAATGGCTAGGCCTCCCGAGGCCCCCGCTGCATCCGTGTAGACGTATCCACAATCTATCCATAGACGCTGGAAGATGCATTCTGCTTCCTTGCCCGCACATTTTGTTTCTTGAATCATTAAAATGTCGGGGCTTTCCTCCTTTATGCAATCTCTTAGGATTCTTTGCTTGGTTCTGCCATTGAGTCCCCTTATATTCCAGGTGAATGTCTTCATCATTGAGTAGAAGAATGGGGGTGGAGGTATCCCTCTGAGAGCTTCTGAATCTGACCTGAGTTGATCATGAGGTTGCCTGCCTCCTTGATGAGTTGACATGCCGATTTCCGCCCACGTCTCTTGGTTTCGCACGGGATTGGCTTAGATCCAGAGCTGGTTTCTGTGACAATGCCAAGGCGAGCTGTGGATCCTGCCGTGGAGTCAAGGAAGACTTTGTGTACCTTTCGAAGTTGTTCTTCCGGTAGGCCTTTTAGGTCCCTGACGTCTAGGGCTGCTTCCAGTTTTTCGAGGTCTATGCCCGCTAAGTCCTGGGCGTCCAGCTGCATTGGCGTATCTCCGTCTGCGTCCCCTCCTCCCTCAGCCAGGGTTCCCAGGTGTGGATCGAGGGAGGGAGTGGGGCCTGGTTCTGAGCTGTTCTTTGCTCCATATTGCGGGTCCTAGATTTCTGCCTCCTCTAGGAGCTGGCTGAGGATGTCATAGGCGTTCTTGGTTGAAATGTCGGGTTTGGGGCCATTTACTGCCTTGCGTGGTGGGTTCTTCTTCCTTGAATGGATTGTAATGAATCCGTCCTTCTGCACATTCTGTTCATCTTTAGGGGCCGGCTGAGTAAGTGGACAGTCTCTGAATAAGTGGCCGTCCTCATGGCATCGGCAACATCGGAACGGGATGTGCTCATAATCAAGGGTTTGCACCCAATCCTCATCCTGATGCTCCAGTACAACCGATCCTGGTATGGCGTGAGCAATGTTCATGTACACACAGATGCGAGCATAGGAAGTGTATTTCCGTTGCTTGGTGGCTTCCAAGGCTTTAACATACTGGCCGATTGTGTTTTCTATTCCCATTAGGATCTCCTCCAGCCAGAACTCCTGCGGCAGCGAGTAGAGGCGGATCCAGACGGGTGCCATGGAAAAGTCTTCTTTATCTGGGCTGAAGCATTCCGTCCAGAACTGGAGAAACAGCCCTGCTGAGTTGAAGAAGTAAGCGCCGTTTTCAAAGATATGATCTTTGTCTTCCAGGTTGTACAGGATGATCGTGAAGAAGCCTTTGGAGCTAAGTTGGATCTCGTAATCGCCTTTCAGATTCCACCAGTGTTTGATCCATTTGGTGCGGTCCCTTTTTGACGGCTAGAGCCCTAGAAATTTTCCAATGAGAGCATGCTCTTGCATGAATTAGGTGTGCTCTCCAACTCTGGTGGAGCTGATGATATATCGGGGTGTTTTGTCCGTTTGAGGGATGCATGTGCCTGGCTCCCTTCCGCGGGGCGTTTTGGGGCGAGAGGTGTTGGCTTCCAGGTCCATCTCTTTTCGTAATCCCTGTTCTTTGGCAAGGAGTTCCTCACGGATCTGTGGCGGTGGCTCAAAAGCAGGGCACCTCGACCTTTTACCCGCTTTGTCATTGGCAGCGATGCTGCTGTATGAGGGGGGTTCCCCCCCCTCCTCGTTGCCCATGCTTCTTGACCAGAGCAGCGCCGAGTCCTTCCTTGGCGAGTTGGTTGCGGCAGCAGGAAAGATGGTAGGCTCAGGCGAGGGTGCGCATGAGCTTCAGTCTAGGGGTTCCTCTCCAAACATGTTACTGCGTTTGTATTAATTTATTAAAGAAGAAAATGTTTAATTATATGAATAGATAATATTGTCAATTTGTTTTAATTTATTGAAAGGAAAAAATGTTTACTTAGATGAATAGATAATGTTTTCATTTTTTAGGTCATGTTGGTTTAGTGGTTAGAGTGTTGTGACTTATAACTAATAACATGCAAAAACATAGAATAAAAAATGTAATAATAATAATAAAAAAAAAAAAAAAAATTGTTTTAAGGTTCTTGTGGTGTGAGTTTTCAGAGTTGTTATTTGGATTTTCCACAGTGAATTATCGACATTTCGAATCCTTTATTTGGATTCATCTTCAGGACATATTAGTCAATGATAAGGGTAGCATGCTAGAGTTATAAATATGAAAGATCCAGAGAAAAAATAGGTAGATCGGCTCTAAGACTAGAAGTAAGGTTGTATAATTTATATGATATGATTATAATAAACAATAATGAGTTTCTTGGTTTAAATATAATGATTTATGATTATTTTTCTTATTATATTCTTGTTTGTTAATTAAATAGAGGTTAGGTGAAAATAATAAGAATAGGTTAGGTGTAATTATTTTTTTTATTAAAAAAGTTTAGGTAAGTTTATTAATTAGAGGTTAGGTATAATTATTAATTATTAAAAGGCTAAACTAACTAGATCTAGAAATTTAACAAAAAAATATTAAAGAAAAGAGAGGGATAGGACATCAGACCTTGTTTGTTGGGTTCTCTTGTTGTTATAGTACAGGAAGCCAACTTCTACTTACCTCTAGGCCACCATCTCTGTTCATGTTGTTTGAGTGCTTCATTATCTCTAGGGCTTCTCTAATTCATCGTCTAAAAAAGTGATCCTCTTTAGCGAGGATTTCAGTGTTCTCAAGGCATATATGGTGCTTGGTTTTGAGAGCGTGTTCTTCCAAAGGTAAGGTTCGAGTTTGTTCTCTCCTAATGTCTGCTTCATGTTCTTTAATTCTTACTTGGAATGATCTTCATGTTTCTCCAATGTAGCACCTATCGCAAGAACATGAAATCTTATAGATACCTTTCCCTTGATCTTTGTCCAAAGGATCTTTTACGGACTTCATTTTTTGTTTTACAGTTATGAGAGGTTTGAACGAAGTTGTAATCTCTTTTCTTCTTAGAACTTTGGATATTTTATCTGTGACTCCTTGGATGTAGGGGAGGTAAGCTTTTGTGGTGGGCGTTAGAGTGTTTTGAGAATGAGGTCTCCTTGCATCCTTACTTAAGGCTTTCATGATTTCTTTATCTTTGTATCCTATACCTCTAAAGACCTTGGTTAAGTGAGTTATTTCTTGGTATAGATGCTCTTCATCAGAAATTATTGTTTCCCTTATGGCTAAGGTGTTAATGACCCCCATTTTCTGTGCCGGGTGGTGGTGGGAGTGAGCATGTAGGTAGCTGTCTATGTGGGTTTTCTTTCTAAAGACCTTGTGTTCTAGGGTTCCATCTTGTTTTCTTGTGATTAATACTTCTAGGAAAGGTATACTACCATTTTCTTCTTGCTCCATTGTAAATTTAATGTCTTCTGAAATTCCATTGAGGTGATCGAAGAACCTTAATAATTCATCTTTTCCATGAGGCCATTTGACGTTTGTGTCATCTACATACCTTTTACATCTTGAGGGCTTTAATGGGTATGTATTGAGAGCCTTATTCTCAAATTTTTCCATAAAGAGGTTGGCCACAATTGGGGATAGGGGAGAACCCATGGCTACTCCACTTGTTTGTTCAAAGAATTCATCTTGGAAGCTAAAGAAGGTGGATTTAAGGCAAACTTCTGCTAATTTAGCTGTCCCTGGGTCTGTGACTTCATTGATAACCTCAATAGATTCATTTAAAGGGATTTTAGTGAAAAGTGAAACTACGTCGAAACTGATGAGAATGTCTTCAGGTTCAACTTTTTCTTCTTTCAGGAGTTTCACAAAGTCATTTGAATCCTTGATATAAGAGTTAGTTTTTCCAACTAAGGGTGCTACAAATTTTGCAAGTTCATAGGTTGGAGAACCAATTGTGTTGACAATTGGTCTCAGTGGAGTGCCTTCTTTGTGTATTTTTGGTAGTCCATTGATTCTTGGTGTGATCTGACAACTCAGAGTAAGTAGTTTATTTGTTCTTTCATCTAGATTGGTGTCATTTCTTTAATTAACAAACAAGAATATAATAAGAACAATAATCATAAATCATTATATTTAAACTAAGAAAGTCATTATTGTTTATTTTAATCATATCATAGAAATATCATATAAATTATACAACGTAGGCCCGTGCATAGGGTTTTGACTGAAAATTTAAAAATGACCTAGGGTTTTGACCAAAAATTTAAAAACAACCTTACTTCTAGTCTTAGAGTCGACCTACCTATTTTCTCTCTGCATCTTTCATATTTATAACTCTGGCATGCTACCCTTATCATTGACTAATCTGTCCTGAAGATGAATCCAGGTAAAGGATTCGAAACATCGAGATAAAAATGAATTTTACTGTGGAAAATCCAGATAACAACTCTAAATAATAATATATTTTAATCTAGACACCAAATTGGTCTATGGTGAAATCTAAACATGAACAATAAACACGATGACAAATCTCATATCAACAAGAATAATCATATGACATGAATTTAATGCTCTAGTTTTACTAAGACTAAGTTGTGTAGCAAAAAACATTTCAAGGCCAACCATAAATTAAATATTTTAATATCTACCATAAATAAAATAGTTCAATGTCTAATATAAATAAAATATATTTATATATATATATATATATATATATATATATATATATATATATATATATGGAATCAACATAAATCCATTTTAGTGCCAAATTTATTGGTAGATAAGTTTATATAGAGACTTGAATATTTGTGTTTTAGTGCCAAATTTATTGGTAGATAGGTCTATATAGAGACTTGAATATGTGTTTAGATCTTTATTTGAAGGTATGTTCTTGGAGAGGATAGTATGCTGATGAACCATTTTTTTAACATGGTATTAATCCTTGAGTAACTCTATATAAGATAGAGTTTTTTGATTTTCTATTCATTTTTCCTTTTGTGCATGTAGAAAAAGTGATTTCCAATCTTTATGATTTTTTTTGAAAGAATTGAGCAAACACTAATAATGACCATTTGATTTCTGAGATGGAATTGGGGAAAAGATTCTCAGTAAGGACAACGAGATTTCTCTTATCCTTTGTTTGACATGGTTTTGAACATAGAAAATATAGTTATTCCTTGGTTGAGGCTCTTCAAACACCTCAACCATGTTTGAGTGTTATATCTATTTATATATATATACCAGTTGACCATCTTTGGAAAGTATATATATATATATATATATATATATATATATATACTCTCCAAAGATGGTCAACTGATATATAACATATTTATATATAAACATAACATAAAAATCAAATTCCATCAAGATATGAACAAGTCTAGGTATCTATCGGGACATCCTTATATAACCCTCAAGTAATCAGTATATTTGTTTACTTATGTCTCTTATCTGACATTTTTTTTTGTTTATTATACAAGAAGTTATACAAGAAGTCAATAGGAGCTTAGTGTTATGTATTACACTTATAAAAAAAGGAAATGTTGAGTCTCCCAAGTCATTTTATGCTACTTTGATTGGAAAGAGAAAGGTGAAGAAAATGATTATTTGCAAGCGAAAGAGAATGGAAAGAAGCATATTAGGTACAAAGATATAAAAGTTTAATGTTTACATAAGTTTATTTTCTATTGAACTCTCTTCTACCATTTGTTTCAAAATGGGTCCATTATATCCTAGAGGATTACTTTATTTTTTTATGAAAAGCTATATGACTTAGAATAACCCATTTTATTTTTCTATGCATTGGAGGAGGGTTGAGGGTTGTAGTTAAAAATGATCTTATTTTAAAAAAATGCAAAATTAAACACTCACATACCTTTGCTTTTCCAAATATCACATTTGATTAATAAAAATAACAATAAAAAAACATAATCTTGAAATTGTAGAAAACCTTTATAAATAAAAAATCAAACACTCACAAACTTTTGTTTTTCCAAATATTTCTCATTTTAGCATGTGCTTTTGCTCTCCACATATTTCCCATCCAAGTGTTTCTAACAAGACATAAAAATAGTAAAAGATGTAACTCTCTATTCTAATATATCTCGAATGTATTCTAATATATCTGGAATGGCCATATAGGCTTCCCTTTCCTCGTGGTTGTCACATGTCGTATATCTCTTTTGAAAAGCTTGTAATGATTACAATTTTAGTATACATTTTATTTTTTCCTATTGTAACTAATATAAATCAAAGTATTAATTTTATTTACATTTGCTAAAACAATAATTTTAGTAATTAATTTAATAAATTTGAATAAATAAAAAAAATATAATAAACTTTAGTTAATAATTAATCTAATAAATTTTAGTTAATTTTAATAAATAATAATTATTGTTTTTTGAGTAATATTTTAATTTTTTTTAAAACATTTTTAATATAAAAAATACAAAATAATAATAAAAAATTTAAAGATATGTAATAAGAGAAAAACCTTATTTTGGGGGGGGGGAAATAATAAACAAATTAGATATACATACCTACAATGAATGAGTGAATATATATATATATATATATATATATATATATATATATATATATATATATATATATATTAAACTTTATCACATTAAAAATAAATTTTAATTATAATTATTAAAAATATAAATTACTATTAATTTTAATAAATATGATGATGATGATTATTAACGTCCACTAAGACCGAATTGGTATATCAGACCTTAAGAGGGTAAGTGATTACTTGTGATTCTTTAGAATTTTGTTTATGTGCCTGAAAAGCATTAAGAGAAGCTTTCCAAGATCACCATACTTTTGTTGAGTTAAGATGTTAGGAAGGTTGGTAGTGTTATAAATATTTTGAAAATGAGATCTAATATGGGTATAGGCTAGACAATATAAGAGAATTTTCTTTTCATCTTCAACCTTCTTAGTGTCACAAAGGTGACACACTCTTTCATCCCATGGCGTTTTAGGAATTGATCAATGCCCAATTTCACTATGGAGCTTGTGAAAATTTGTTCTTATCTTAGCAATGTTTATTTTTTTCTTTACACTTGGAAAAACAGATAGATAATTTTTATCTTCTAGATTAAGGTTGATTACATCTTTATAATACCTTAATTTTCTTTTTTCCTCTAACTCTTTATCACGCCACATTTTCTCTTTAAATTTTGATTTGACGTTTTTTTTAATAGTATCTTTTTTCTGCAAAATGGTTTCTTCCATGATTCCTCAATAGTTTAGCCAAGACCAGGCATCTTCATGCCATCCTCGCTTGAGTAGATGATGGTTATCACTTGATTTTGAAGCAATTTTAGGTAGCCTCTTCTCTTCCATGTTGTTTAAATTGTTCTTATACCTTAGGTATCTAGTCATAGCCATGCTCTCAATGGGGGATAGGCTTGTTTCTAAGAGGAGGATGTGATTGGGCTTATTTCCTTTAATTTTGATATTTTAGGTTATAAAATTCTTTTGTATTTGCTCTATCTTTCTCTAGGATTCACGAGAGATACTACAACCCCAGACTTCACATCCATAAAGAATAACAGTTGTAACAAGAGTCTCAAAGAGGAGTTTCTTCTTATCCCAACTCCAAAGATCAGCTGATTTACAATTGTTTTCAAGCCCATAATAAGCTTTCAATCCCCCAATAATCATTTTCTCAATTTTATAATTCCAATTGAGCTTGTGGTGAATATCAATTCCAATATATTTGTATGAACTCACTTCCTCCAAGTTTTTGTTGTCATATACAAAGGTATCATAAGAGATCTTATTGGATTTAATAATCATGACCTTAGTCTTATGAGTATTAACAATCATACCCATACTGGAGAAAAAATCTTTGAGGATTCTTAGTTGGTTTTCAAGATCATGGGGACTCCTTTCCATAAGAATGATGTCATCGGCATAAAGAATAAGATTTATGACTATACAAGTGAGAGTAGGGCCGACACAACTTGTTTTTTCCAAGCATTCTTCTAACTTATCAATGTATATGCCAAAAAGGGTAGGGGACAAGGGACAACCTTGTTTGACTCCGATATTGCAGTTAATCTCTTTTGACCAGCCCTTAGTGTTTTTAAACTTATCAATAACGTTCTCATACATCCTTATTGCAGCAAACCTCAACTCAAGAGGCACTTTTATCTCTTCCAACCTATTCCAAAGTTTTTTCCTAGGAACCATGTCAAAAGATTTTCTAAAGTCAACAAAACAACAAAAACGATTGGTTTTAGTATTGCGGAACTCCTCTGCAATGATCCTAAAGGTAACAAGATGGTCCACAGTTGAATGATATCTCCTAAACCTGGCCTAGACTTTAGCTCTTTTACCGTGACTTTCTAGCCATAGGCTAATCTTCTTTTCCAAAATAATTCCATAAAGATTGACTAAAATCGGGCTAATCATAATGGTCCTATAATTAGAGGGAATGTTTCTATCCCCATTTTTAAAAATAGGAACAATGAGGCTTTGCATCCAGGGTTTAGGGAAGCCCTGCTTCACTGCTAAATTGAAGAGCTTGTGTATGTGAGGGATAAGGATTGGCCCTCCGATTTAAAAAAATTCAACTTGGTAGCCTTCAATGTCTTTAGTTTTCCCATTTGCGAGCTGCTTAACCCCGAACTCTATGTCATCTAAGAAAAAAAAATCTTCCTTTGTAGGGACAATAGGAATGGTGTCCGTGGAATTAGGGAACTCATAAAGACTTTTAAGGTAGGAATTCCAGTCCCTTAAGGGAATCCTATTATTTTCTTTAGTATTGTGTCTTAGAATTTGGCTCCAGAACTTCTTAGAATCCAACTGTATAGTTTTGAAAGTTGCTCTTGCCTTTTATTGATATAGTATATTTTTTTTCCTTTTAATTAGGGATTTGTATGTATTGATCTTATCGAGTTTTAAAGGCTCATTAGAAGCATCCCTAATGGATTTCCTAGCAATTTTACATTCCTTATCATACCAAGGGTTCATCGTTTTATTATTCATTTTATAGGACACCTCGAAAGAGAACTTGTTAATAGAAGTGGAAAGGGTAGTTGTAAAATTATGATAGAGTTCTTCAATGTTGTCCTTATAAGTTAGAAGGTTTAATTTACTATTTAAATCCTTTAAGAAAATGTCAACTTTGCTTTTGTCAAAGCGCAAATTCCTTTGATTATCAGAATTCTCTTCAATGTTGCTCCTATGCATGGAAAATTTTAGAGTTAGGGTTAAAGGTTTATGATCAGAGTCAGGCTCATGGTCATTTAAAAGGTTAAAAATTATTATTTGGTTGGAAACAGGGATATCAGATATCACATAATATACAACACTACTACCTAGCCCATGAATACAGGTCATCTGGTTGGAGTTTGGCCACTTCATTACTCCATTGCAAATTATTAGGTCTTGAGAGCTGCAGAGCTTGACCAACTCAGTACCAAACAAGTTCTCAATTAGGTCTTCAG
>ML787845.1:178686-221063 GCA_009831015.1 Picea engelmannii | reverse complement strand
CTATTGCTATCCAGTTACGTGACCAGGAATTTACGTTGAATATTATCTATGAAATATAAAAAATACTTACAAATTTCTATTCAAAATTATTCTTTCAGAGTAATATATTAGAAAAAGGAAAGATATGTATCTTCTTTTTCATGGCATAATTTTTGTACAGTATGTATAAGAAAGTAAAGAGACGCATCCAGTTTTAGAATGAGAATTCTTATAAAATTTATATCAGGAAGTTAATGCATGACAATGACACGTAGTAGGGACTACATTATCCACAAAAATATGTTCATGTCCGGTGCATAATTAATAAGGTTGTGAGTTGGAGTCATTTCAAATATTTTGATTGAATTGAGAGGGCTCGGAAATCCATGGGTATTGAGTAGTGAATTAAGCTTCGGTTTTGGTTTTGTCATGTTGAGCTCGAGATCTAGAGCTCATCCCATCTTGAAAACTTAAACTTCAACCTTTCGATCGAGTTGATAGAGGCTTATTTTTTCCAGCCTTCAAGAATCCAAACATGACAAGGAGATGAAGGAAGCCGAAGCAATCAATTTCAATGTCATTGTCAAATGTAAATGTGTTGGAGAAGAGTCGTCTGAGACTCAAACGCTAACTAAAAATAAAAAGAAGAAAAAAGCATCACACAATAATTTTAAAGAAAGCACCGATGAGGCAAGAGCGTAGGCCAACAGAACACTCGCAGTGGAGGTATATGTGCGTAATCTATTTTGGTCACTCCTTTTACTTTATTTGTCGTCTCTTTTTGTAGTGCCTCCAGGCAGTATACATAGTGATGAGTTAGGGTTGACTATTCTATTAATTTGGTCTGACTTTAAAATTTTTGTAAAAACCTTAATGTATAACATAAGAAACTAAATTTTTTATTTTTTAATATGTAAAAAAACTGAATTTTCTTACCTTTCATTGGCTGATAACTTTATAGTGTTATTGCAGCCTTCACTTATTTCGAGATAAAAATTAACTCAATAACATTACAAACTGGGTAAGTTGAATTTCTATTTTATATTTATATTTAATACTCTGTCAGACTATTTAATACTTTGTCAGACTGGCAGTACCCTCACTGCGCAGATTGGTCTTGGCATAAATACATGGGTTGTGGAATTGAAATCGCCCAGCCAGCCAGCCAACATACAACCAGCCATCAACGGGAGATGACTTACAAATAAATGATGCTGGAAAAATGGCGCAGCGTGGAGGTGATACATAAGGGCAGATTCGAGGCCACGCGTACTGCGCAGCGTGGGGAGGCAGTACACGCAGCCACGCTGCCCTTGTTTCACTTTATTGTCTTTTCTCCTCATCAAAGACAAATATAGATATGTAAGCAAATAATGTTAGATATATATCGGATTCAAACCTTAGCATTAATAGTGTGGTCTTGACCGAATCCCAATAGTGATGATGAAATAAGCATAGTCATTTTAAAATCCCGTTGATAAGATATTTTGAATGGATGAAGTCAAATTATGGATAGAAAATGTCTTGGAGAGTGCATGGGTAGCAAGTGGAAGAAAATAGTGTATGGATAGGAACTGGTGGAAAACAATGTTACCAATGGAGGGTGGATAGTGTGGGACCTTGCATGAGGTCCACTTGCCTCCTACTACATCAAATAAAAAACAATTAAACAATAAAATCTTATCTCTAACATTTCTCTGCCATCTATAACATCTCGCTTTTGCGAGCATATGTTATCGATTTATTCTTTGAGAACACTTGTGTGTAAGTGATTCAGTTATTGTACATGGTTATTTGTTTCGTTGTTGAACTTTTATGATGATGTTGATGATTGTGATTTAATGTTATTTGATATATATGTATTGACAGATGTTATTGACGAATTATCCCTGAGTGTGCAAGACACTTGACAGATTGTGGATGCCGATGACATCAGTGGACCTCCTTGGACTCCAGATAGAGTCAGGGAGTGGATTGTATTGGTTTGAGTATTTCATTATGCATAGGTGGCGCATATGATCGATTATGTTATGATGTTGTATATGGATCGTTGACAGTGTTTTGTTAATGAATGCAGGTTGACAAATGTTTGCTCATATGACTCACAAAAGGAGTAAACGGGCCATGCTCATAGACCAGATATTAAGGGAGAGGTGTGGCAGCGTCCCTGTCATAGCCTAGTAGCACTCTCGTTGTGGCTCAAATTGTATGTTAACAATTACCTAGTTTGAGAAGTCCACGATGCCGTGAGGGCAGACTGAGACAGTTGCTCACGAATATTTCTAAGGGGTGTGCAATAACGTAGGGTCCTTATTCCTTAGAAGTTCTTAGTCTCTCACAAGGTTTCCTAAATGGAGTGTTGACTTCAAGGGTTGGACAACTACTAAAATCAGTCAAAGGCGAGTGACACCCTTGGAGCACAAAGTGCGACTTGAAGAGAACGTCGCGTAAATAAAACTTGAGTCAATGAATGTAGGTGGCCTACAAAACCTTGAGCGAATAATTAAACCTTGTAAAATCTTTAATCATTGCTAGATTTAGTTAATTAATTAAGGATTGAAATGATTACTTATAAATCCCCAAATGAAAGTTTAAGCCTATTAAAAAATTAGGCCTAAGTCTAAGTTGGTAAGAAGACTAAAACTAATTTATAAATTAAATAATGAAGGGACGAAGTAAATCAATTTAAGAATTAAGAAACGGTGAAATATATTTAAAGATTTGATATAAGGTACATGTGTGCAAGAAAATATAAACCGGGGTTTTTAAAATAATAAGGACATAAACATGAAATAATGTGTATGCATAGAAAGGAAACTAGAGTCTAGCTACCACTAGTTAACTAGGAAAAGATTCATATTTTAACTCAAATCAGATTTAATAAGGCGTCACTCATTAAAGGGGAATATCGGGAAAAAAGAGACAACTAGGAGTGATTTAAGGAGCATTTTTAGGATGGGTGAGTGAAATTGAATTTAATTAAAATAAAATGTGGAAATTCTTATGCAATTTGGAGAAAGGGTGACAAGTGTAAGGGGGGAAATAATTCTAATTTATCTAATTAAAAAGGTGAATTAATTGTGGAAGTGGGGAGTTGTCATTAAGGAAACTCCTATAAAGAAAATGGAAAAGAAGGGAAAAAGATCACACTGGCTATGGGTAAAGTTATGTTGCAGAATTTTTTACTAGTTTTACTTGTGAGAGTTGGGATACCTAGCTTGAGAGAGAGTGGTGGATCTACCTTGCGAGGAAAGCTCAAAGCCAAAGTATTTTCTGGTTTTGTGTGTGCTTGACCCCTTTGTGGCTCGTGGGGCTAAGGGGGAAGAAGAGTACCCCTAGCATTGGCTAGGAGGTACCAGTGAAGTCTCAACGATTAGAAAGTGAGAGGAAGGAAGGAGCGCCATTTGCTGAAGAACATCTTTATATTTCTTTGTTTTCAGTTATGGTATTTTCATTTGAGATTTGTATTTGCATTAAGATTTATTGTATAATAAGAGCTTAGAAATCCAACCTAAATTTTGTTGTAATTTTAAGTTTGAATTGGCAAGTCCATTATTGGTTGATATCTAGAAGAAAAATTGATAATTACTATCTTTTTAAGTTCTCAAAGGAACAATGGATGCTAGTTGATATATGCAAAACAAAGTATGAATTTCTTGATCGCTACCATTGTTGGCATATCATATTTCTGATTTAAATTATCAGTTTATATAGTTGTGAATTTAGGTTGGGGAATGGATCATGTATTCCAGAGAATGTCTTTTTATATAGGTTTGGGTTTTGGCAATTTTTGAGTAACGATTTCCTGTATAATGAACTTCCATTAATTGTGTTTCTTACTATCCTAAAATTCCTTAGTTTCTTTTTGCGTGAGTAATTTAATTGTTGTTGGAAAAAGGGATTGTGCTTATGATATTGAAATCATAAGCTCTCAACATATATTTTCCTTTGTAACAATTTGAGAATTTATGCAACCATCTTAGAGCTGTCAATGCTCTATTGGGAACCTACAATGTCTCTCCCTTGTGTTGACTTTCGATCTTATCCGTTTCCATTCACCAATTTCGAAGGGACGTTAATTCATAGCTTAAATTATAGACCCAATAGAAGTCTCTTGGCTCACTGTAGTTGTATGGTAAATTTGTATTTATTGTCTTGTAGGGTCTTATGAGCGATTTCCACTTGAACATGATTAAAATTTGAATATTTTTGTTGATAATTTTCTGGAAGCGAAATTGGGGCTTTATGATGCCCATACCTGTAGATGCTTATGAAATTGTTTTTTAGTTATTGTTTTCAATGATTGCAACTCTGTAGTTGTGGAATTACTTTGTTGTCTTATAGAAAACATCCTAGAATTTAATTGAGCGATTTGTGTTATGTGTATTTCCATTTTTCTTAATTTTAATTTCGAAGTATTATATTTCGTGGAACGATTTTTGGGATGCAACAATAGTTTGACCTTCCTGAGTAACTCTATGTTTATTTACTATCCCTTCCTTTAGGCTTAACCATTTCTGAAATCTATTCACTGCTTGAAATTTTAAATTTGGATTTATCAGAATTTTTTGTCGTTTCAAGGTCTGGATCAAGGGTCGGATCGAGTGTTAGATCAGGGGCCGAATCAAGGGCCGAATCAGGTGCTGGATCAAGTGTTAGATTAATTTATGTTTGAAAAAAGTCTCTCTTGAAATTACAACGTCATTTAACTTGTTCGTGTATGGTTTTCCCATTTTCTAGTTAACTGTTTTGCATTGATTTTCCACGTTTGAAACAGTGGTAACATTCGTAGAGTTAACACCAAGAAGGGGGAGTTTTATAATTATTGATTGTCTTGGCGTATACACATTCAATCACCTCTTACCTATCGCTGCCACTTCTTGACATACCCTGCATCAAATTATTGTCCCTTCCTCGGAGGCTATGCAAGTAATAAAATCGTTTTTGTTGTATGTTGAATTTAATTTAAATTATCATAAATTAGTGACGGATTAAGTGTCAGATGGAGGGCTAGATTGAGGTCTGGAACAAAATTTGGATTTTTCTGTACAACTGATCAAGGGTTGGGATAGATTCTGGAACTCCTTCTTTATTCCTTACTATGGATATGTGATTTATCCTCTGAGTATTATGCTCAATTAAGATTTGTCTTCCTAAACTTTTAAATGGATTTATAAGTTAGCATGTGAGTGCTTTATTTATGGTTTAATACGACGTTATTTTATTAATTCTTAAATGGATACATAGGGTAGTTGACTTCTATCATTTAATTATTACGATAGGTCTTCTCTTAACTCCTTTAATAAATTTTTAAGATAACAATTGCATTCTTACATATGGGTGAAATAAGATATGGACTTCCTTGATACCTTTGAATGGAATTGTAAGTTGACGTTTGATTCTTATATTATTGTTGGGTCTTCCTTTAGTTCTTTAATTAGTTTTATAAGTCAACATCGGGTTCCTTATTTTATTGTTAAATAAAACTTGATCTTCTTTAAATGTCCTCATATATGAATATGCAAGATAACATCTAATTTATCTTATCTAATTCTTAATTATGGGTTAGAACCTCTTATAGTTTCTTGCAATGGAAATGTAAGGTGGTCTTGGAATCTTTCCATGTTGCTTGTTATGATTGAACCTCTTAGTTATTTTAAAATGGATATGCAAACAATAGACTTCTTATTAATTGATATTTATGATTGATGTTTATTAGTTTTATAAGTTGGATGTATAATGCAAGTAGCATTAAAGTTTAATGTATTGCTTAAGAAGGTTGATCTTCTTGTGGTTTCCTATAAATGAATATGAAATTTTAGCTTTTAAATTCCTTATATATATATTTTAGAAGATTTCATTAATGTGAAGATGCATAGTTGAGCTACATGAGACTAAGATTGTACTTATGCTCTTTTGGTCTTATCATTCTTTATGTATTTCTATTTTTCTCATTTGCACTAGAATATTGTTTAAGTAAAAGTAGATTATTCCATTGCAACATGAAGAATTGATGATTAAGTATGGTTGATAAATCTAGTGGATTGAGTTTTATTTGGATTAATGGAATATAGATACTTCCTTGTTCCTCAGAACAATTGTCATCCTTGAAATATTAAATGGTCAAAATCAATCCAATGAATCCTGGACTTGAGCGTTGCTTATGTGTCTTGGAGGTACTAACTGTGCAGGATAGGTTGGGCGGGTAGTTTCTTTATGTTATCACTTGAGAAATGTTTGATTGAATAATAGTGATGTTTCCTTCAATTGATTATGATGAGATTGATTTAGTGGTTGTTAATTTATGTTGTGACACATGTCACTTGTCGTAAATTTGTTTGTTTAAAGACAATTTTTTTTTACCTCTTTTGTACATCACTTGGTGTAATGGATGGGTCGTTACATATGGTATTAGAGTGGGTTCAACCCCGTGACTTGGGATCATTATGTCTTCCACTGTATTAACACTTGATTAATTACTTGTCGCTAATTGAAATTGAAATTTTTCCATGCAAGTAATGATGGTTAGAGGACGTCGTGGAGGTAGACGACGTGGTTCTAGGGGAAGACATGCGACGCCTCCCATAGCATCCATGCTAGAGGGGTATAACCCCCAAGGAGAAGAACAAGTAATTGGGAAGGAGTAGATTGTTGTGGGGGATGTGGTTGGTTTGATGAGGTGCTTCCAGAGGATGTCAGAGGCCTTGATTAACCGACTAGATAGAGATGAGGCTAGGCTACCTGTACCCAATGAGGGTTCATAGCACGCTCCAACTGGAAGTGGTAGAATTCATAGAGAAATCGAGAATGTTAAGTTTCTCGAGTTCATGGGTGCAACAGATGGCTCAACCATCGAGGCATGGTTGGAGAACATGGAAATGTGTTTTTCACTTCTTGACTATACCTCCAACATAAAAGTCCACATAGAGGTATTTCAGCTGAAGGGAAGTGCTCTTCTATGGTGGAAGACGCTTCTGCCTCATCTAAACATGGTCATCGAAGAAATTTCATGGGAACTATTCGAGGAGTGGTTTCGAGAGAGGTATTTATCAGAGGACTTCATCGAGTGCCATCTCAATGAGTGAAATTCCTTACGACAGGGTGGTCATATGGTGCCAGAGTATGAGGCCCGATTCATGGAGCTACTTTAGTATGCCCCGCATCTGAACATAGAGAAGTTGAATGTCAAGAAGTTTGTGTTTGGCCTTAACTTAAACATTCGTGCAAAGGTGAGGATCATAATACCTCAAAAGTTGCATGATGCAGTCAAGAAGGTCCTCATAGTTGAGGAAGAGCTGACCAATGGGGGTCGGGGCAGGACTCGTGCAAGACCGAGTGGACAGATGACATATGGAGCACAACATCATCAGACACTAGCCATACATACATCAGGGTATCTAGATACGTTGATAGGATCCTCATTCCCAACACCTCGATGACCGACTCCCGAAAAGAAGACTCCCTATAGAGGACCAGTGCATCACCATCAATGTCGCCCAAAACAACAATAGTTTAGTCCTGTTCAGAAGAACATACCAGGATCTCAGGTTGGTAGGCCAACAACTTCTACTTCGGGGGCCAAGAGTACTAGACGAAAGACTAGATGTTCAACATGTGGAGAGCCACATTACCAGTGAGATTGTCCCATAGAGAAGGCCAGAGCGACCGGATCAATAGGACACACTAGAGTTGGAGATTTAGGTAAGTTCCACAAGATTCATGCAGCGGTGAATAACCGCCAGGTCAAGAACCATTCCATTGTGCTCGAGACATTAGGTACAATCTCCAACCAAAATTTTAGAATTTTGATAGATCCCGGTGCTACAAAAAGATTTATTTCTAGTGCGGTGTTGAAAGGAATTAAGGTAAGGGAAGCCGAGCAGGACAAGTTTAGGTATGTAGAAATTGCTTCATGTTCCAAAAAGAAGGTTGGAGGAAGGGTTACGAGCTGTCGCATTAATTTGGGATATTTTGTAACGAAGTCCGAACTATATTTCACAATCTTAGGATCTTATGACATCGTGATCAGTATGGACTGGCTCGAATCGCATGATGCGATACTCAACTGTAAGATGAAACAATTGAGTTTGACTGATGATGAGGGATAGAGAAGAGTGATCGTAGGAAGAAACTAGGGAGTGTCCTTGAGGTTCATTTCTTCCCTATAACTATAAAGAGAAAGCACACGGGATGTAATTTATATGAAATCTTAGTGCTAAATGAAAGGGGTGAGGTGAAAGGATTAGATAACCTTCTAGTAGTGCGAGAGTTTGCTGACGTGTTTCCAAAAGAGTTGCCAGGTTTTTTTCCCGAAAGAGAGTTGGATTTTACAATCGACTTGAAACCTGGAACTGAACTGATAGCAAGAATGTCTTATCGAATGTCAACGCCTGATTTACAAGAGTTGAAAATGGAATTGAAGGAGTTGTTGGAATTGGGACTTATACATCCAAGTGTGTCACCTTGGGGTGCGCCTGTGATTTTCATAAGAAAGAAGGATGGGTCAAGAAGACTCTGTATTGAATACCGTTAAATGAACAAGGAAATGATCAAGAACCAATATCTATTGCCAAGAATAGACTATTTGTTTGATAAAATGAAAGGAGCGACAATGTTTTCAAAGATCGACTTGAGATCATTTTATCACCAGTTATGAATTAAAGAGGAAGACATTCCTATGACCGCTTTCAATATGAGGTTCAAACACTGTGAGTTTATCATTTTACAATTTGGAATGACAAATTCCCCGAGGGTATTCATTAGCTTGATGAATGGGGTGTTCTACGAATACTTGTGTTATCACATTAATGTGTGGGGGTGTTTTCCTAAGAAATGGACCCCTTTAGCGAAAAAATGGCAAGAAATGGGTTAAAAACCCACTTATCCTAAGTATTGTGCATGCAGGCATGTCACGCTAAGAGATGCATTGATCTGGGTGGTTGATATTTGCAAGCCCAGATCTACGGCGCAAGAGCCATATTGGACCCCCCCCCCCCACCTAAAACCTCTTACCGCCACCTACCCCCTCCGAGTAGACCGCTTATCACCATCTCTTACCGCTCCCGCCTCCCGTTGACACCTGTCTCCCACTCCGTCTCTCAACTCTTCCCATCACATTGCCCACTCTCCCTCCTCGTCTCATTATGGTACACTTGTCCTTCACTCACCATCAAACCATGTCTCCTTATCACTCTCACCTACCAGCTCCTGCCAGGTGTTCTACCACACACCTCCTCCTAGGTAGATGGTCCCCATCATGTCTACTACCATGAACTTTCCTCTTCCCCCACATCCTCACCTCGTGCCACTTCATCGATGTCCTGTCCCAGCGTAGCACCCATGTTTTCCACCACCCGTATTTTCTTGGTCACCTTCCATCTTCCACATCTGTCCACATGGGCACCTCTCATCTGACCTCCACATCAATGACGCCATTGTCCCCACCATATCCTCATCCATGTTTGTTGTCTAGGTCCCCTTGTAGCATTTCAATGAAGCAGCAGACAGCCAAGAGAAGGCTGCCATGTCCTACAAATGCAGAGCTGACTTGGGCCTCCCCGATCCCGAGGAAGAGGTAATTAAAGAAGTTGGAGGTGGTTGGACATTGTTTCCACTATTAATGGAAAGTCCGGAAATGGATTTTCAGTTGGTCAACTCACTTGCAGGCCTGTTCTAGAATGCGATTGCGTCTGACTAAACTTCACGACTAGCTAGAGACTACATGCGCAGTCTGCCAGGAGGCATGTAGATGTAACGTATTTAATGTAATAAATTGAACTTGTTGTTGTGTATCTATTTTGAGTATTTAAGAGTCATTATCAGTTTTAGTTAGCGTCGATGGTAGAGATGAGCTCCCGATTGCAAAGTTTTAGTAAAACCTCTAGTTCTCTGGTTATGTCATGCATCTAGGATTTCTCGTTTAATGCAAGTCAGTTTCCCCTTTCATTTCTTTGCTTATGATTCTGAAAAATCAGACATGGATGATCTATTAGGGTGTTGTTATTGTAGTATAGTGTAGGTTTGACTATATATATTGTTGCAACGTTTTCAATTTCTTTAAGTTTTCAGATCCAAGAGGATCTTGCATCTGAGACTTTTCCTCCATAGGCTACTGGAAGACCAGATGTCCAGAGTAGACTTTCATGATTTCCTCATGTTTCTTCTGTCTACTCACCACTATACAAACTTACTTTCTTAAATTAGATCAAGACCTCACTTGCCTACGTATGCCAACCCAGTTTTCTGAGTTAAAGCGATATAATCTTGAGACTGTGTCCATTAGACGACCCTTTAAAATATTTTATTGTGACATACAAACTGATGGGTATCAAGCTTACCTCTAACGTAATCCAGAGGTGACTTCTGGTGATAACAACTTGGAAAAGTTTGTTCAAGTATTAATTGATAACATATTGATATATTCTCAGACGAGGAAAGAACATGACGAACATTTGTACTTAGTACTACAGTGTTTATGGGAAAACAAATTATACGGGAAACTATCAAAATGCTCTTTTTACCAATCGAAGATTCATTACTTAGGGCATGTTATATCTGACGAAGGCATCGTTGTGGATCCAACGAAGGTATAGGCTATTATGTACCATAAGTAAGCATGTTTATGGGTTTAGTAGAATATTACCGACGGTTCATCGAAGGTTTTTCAAAGATAGCAAATCCAATCATGAAATTGCAGAAGAAAAACAAGAAGTTTGTATGGACCGAGAAGTGCATGGAAGCATTTCAAGGGATCAAAGGGTTGTTGACGATAATGTCAATACTAAAGGTCCCCAACATGGACAAGGAATTATTGGTGTGTACTGACGCATCCAAGGAAGGTTTAGGCAGAGTATTAATGCAAGATGGTCGATTGATCACTTACATCTCAAGGAAATTAAGAAAGCATGAGGAGAACTATGAAACGCATGATTTGGAGCTATTGGCCATTGTTTATGCATTGAGAGTGTGAAGACACTATCCGATTGGACATAAATTCGAACTAAAAATAGATCATTGTGGATTGCAACACATATTTACGCAGAGTAACCTGAACACATGATAGAGGCATTGGTCAGAGCTACTTAGCGAATACGACTTTGAGATTTCTTACATAATAGGTACAATAAACAGAGTGACCGATGCATTGATTCAAAGACCACCCATATTCTTGATGATACCTCTTCAAACAAATCTTCGAGAAAATATTCTAACTATACAGTTCGATGATCCCTGGTATAAAGAGGTTAAAAAAATATCGGACAAGACACCATGATGGTACCAAAGTTTGAAGGATATACATTGGACAATGATGGATTGATGAGGTATAATAACAAGATTTATGTACCTCATAATGACGAATTGATAAATTTGATCTTAAGTGAATCTCATAGAGCAGTATACATGGCTCATTCGGGAGTCACAAAAATGAGGGAAGACCTTAAGCCTTTGTTCTTTTAGAAAGGAATGAAAGCAGAAATAGTTAGCTACGTGGCGAGGTGTCTGGAATGTCAGCAAGTGAAGGATGAACATAGACATCCAAATCGAAATGGGAGGTCATTTTGATTGACTTTATTGTTGGATTGTCGCTGACGGCAAGGAGACATGACTCGATTTTCATGGTAGTTGACACTCTGATGAAGAGTGCACATTTTATTCCTATGCATACGACGTATCAAGCATCAGACATAGCTATACTTTTTATTAGCAAGATTGTGAGATTACATGGTGTGGAAAAAAGGATCATATCCGATAGAGGATCAGTGTTTACAGGACGTTTTTGGACTAGTTTCCAAGAGGCCTTGGGGACACAATTGAACTTTAGTACATTGTATCACCTTGAGACCGACAAGAAGACAGAAAGAATGAAACAAAATTTGGAAGATATGTTGTGTATGTATGTAATGGACCAAAAGAAGCATTGGGAATAGTTCTTGCCACTGGTAGAGTTTTCATACAACAACATCTATCAAAGTACCATTAATATGGCACCATTTGAGTTTCTTTACGGGCAGTTGTGTCAGATTCCATTGATCCAGGATCGACTTGAGGATAGGGTCATGGTAGGATCATAAGTGATCCAATAAATGGAAGAACAAATGAAATCAATAAGACAATGGATTAAAGAGGTGCAATATCGACATAAGAGTTATGCTGATGCACATCATGTTGACCATAATTATGAAGTTGGAGACCGAGTTTTCTTGTGGGTGAAACCGCACAAAAGTTCGAACAAGTTTGGAAATGGTGATAAAATATCTCCTAGATTTGTGGAACCTTTCGAAGTTGTGGAAAAGAAAGGACCCATGGCCTATCGAATGGCCTTGCATGATTCTTTGGGGCATATGCATGATGTTTTTCATGTATCTTTTTTGAGACATTATATTAGTGATCCTACACATGTGATTGACATGATTTCTATGTAGGTGTCTTACAAGGGTGCACTCATGGCAGAGCCCATCCGCATTCTAGACCATCGCATTTGAAAGCTATGACGCCGAATAGTCGATCAGGTCAAGGTCCAGTGGGACAATTATAGTCCACACTCAGCTACTTGGGAGGACACATATGATATGTGCCAGTAGTTTCCCTACTTGTTTGATAGATTAAACATATAGATCTTGTCAGATACTTTATTTACCACATTTTATACACTGTACAACTTCGGGACGAAGTTTAAAACAAAAGGGGGTGTATGTAACATCCCGCTCTTGTGAGCACATGTTATCGACTTATTCCTTGAGTACACTTGCATGCAAGTAATCCGATTATAGTACATGGTTTTTTGTTTCGTTGATGGACATTTATGGTGATGTGGATTGTATTTTTTTGAGTATTTCAATATGCATAGGTGATCTATTATAGATTATATTATGATGTTGTATATGGATTGTTGACAATGTTTTGTTAATGAATGAAGGATGACAAATGTTTGCTAATATGACTCATATAAGGAGTAGGGGCGATGCACATAGAACATATATTGAGGTAGAGGTGTGGCAACGTCCCTGTCGCATCCTACTAGCAATCCTGTCGTGGATCGAATTGTAGGTTAACGATTACCTAGTTCGAGAGGTCCATGATGTCGTGAGGGAAGATTGAGACATTCGTTCATGAATATTTCAAAGGGGCACACAATAAGGCAGGCTTCTTATTCCTTAGAATCTCTTAGTCTCTCACCATGTCTCTTGAATGCAGTGTTGACTCCAAGGGTTGGAAAACTATCAAAACTCGTCAAAGGCGAGTGGCACCCTTGGAGCACAGAGTGTGTCTTGAAGGGCACATTGCGTAAATAAAACTTGAGTCAATGAATCTAGGAGGCCTAGAAAACCCTGAGTGAATAATGAAACCTTGTAAAACATTTAAGCATTGTTGGATTTAATTAATTAATTAAGGACTGAAATGATTACTTATAAATCCCCAAATGAAAGTCTAAGCCTATTCAAAAATTAGGCCTAACTCTAAGTTGGTAAGAAGACTAAAACTAATTTATAAATTAAATAATGAGGGGATGAAGTAAATCAATTTAAGAATTAAGAAACGAAGAAATATATTTAAATATTTGATATAACCTGCACATGTGTGCAAGAAAATATAAAAGGGTTTTTTTTAAATAAGAAGGACATAAACGTTGAATAATATGTACGTATAGAAAGGAATCTAGAGTCTAGCTACCACTAGTTAACTGGGAGAAGAATCCTATTTTAACTCAACTCGAATTTAGTAAGGCGTCAGTTATTAAATAGGAATATGGGGAATAAAGAGACAACTATGAGTGATTTAAGGATCACTTTTAGGATGGGTGAGAGAAATTGACTTTAATTAAAAGAAAATGTGGAAATTCTTGTGCAACTTGGGGAAAGGGTGACAAGTGTAAGGGGGATAATAATTCTAATTTATCTAATTAAAAAGGTGAATTAATTGTGCAAGCTGGGAGTTGTCATTCAAGAAAATCCTATAAAGAAAATGGAAAAGAAGGGGAAAAAATCACACTGGTTATGGGTAAAGTTATTCTGTTGAATTTTTTATTGGTTTTACTTGTGAGTGTTGGGATACCCAGCTTGAGATAGAGTGATGGCTCTACCTTGCGAGGCAAGCTCAGAGCTAGTGTATTTTCTAGTTTTGTGTGTGCTTGGCCCCTTTGCGTCTCAGGGGGATAAGGGGTAAGAAGAGTGCCCCTAGCATTGGCTAAGGGATACTGGTGAAGTCTCAATGATTATCAAATGGGATAAAGGAAGGAGCACCATTTTATGAAGAACATCTTCAGATTTCTTCGTCTTCAGTTATGGTATTTTCATTTGACATTTGTATTTTCATTAAGATTTTATTGTACAATAAGAGCTTATAAATCCAACCTGAGTTTTGTTGTAATTATAAGCTTGAATTGGCAAGTTCATTATTGGTTGAGATATATAATAAAATCTAATAATTACTATCTTTTTAAGTTCTCAAATGAAAAATGGATGCTAGATGATATATGCAAAACAGAGTATGAATTTCTTGATCGTTGCCATTGTTGACATATGAGATTTCTAATTTAAATTATCAGTCTATATAGTTGTGAATTTAGGTTGGGGAATGGATCATGTATTCCAGAGAATGTCTTTTTATATAGGTTTGGGTTTTGGAAATTTTTGAGAAACGATTTTCTATATAATGAACTTCCATTAATTGTTTTTCTTACTATCCTAACATTTCTTAGTTGCTTTCCGCATGAGTAATTTAATTGTTGTTGGAAAAATGGATTGTGATTATGATTGCTGAAATCATAAGCTCTCAGGGTATCTTTTCCTTTATAACGATTTGGGAGTTTATGCAACCATCTTAGAGATGTCAATTCTATGTTGGGAACCTGCGTTGTCTTTTCCTTGTGTTGACTTTCTATCTTATCCCTTTCCATTCACCAATTTTGAAGGGAGGTTGATTCGTAGCTTAAATTACAAACCCAATATAATTCTCTTGGCTCATTGTAGGTGTATGGTAAATTTGTATTTACTGTCTAGTAGGGTCTTACGAGTGATTTCCACTTGAATGATTAAAATTTTAATATTTTTTTTTATAATTTTATGGAAGCGAAATTGGGGATTTATGTTCCCCATACCTATAGATGCTTCTGAAATTGTTCTTTAGTTATTGTTTTCAATGATTGTGACAATGTAGTTGTGGAATTCCTTTCTTGTATTATAGAAAACATCCCATAATTTAATTGAGCGATTTATGTTCAATGTGTTTCCATTTTTTTGAATTTTAATTTCGAAGTATTATATTTCGTGGAACGATTTTGGGGATAAAAAAATAGATTGAACTTCATGAGTACCTGTGTGTTTATTTATTGTCCCTTCCTTCAGGCTTAACCATTTTCAAGATCTATTCATTGCCTGAAATTTTAAATTTGGATTTATCAAAAAAAATTATCGTTTCAAGATCTGGATCAAGGACCATATCGAGAGCGGGATCAGGGGTCGGATCAAGGGCCAGATCAGGTGCCAGATTAATTTATGTATGAAAAACATCTCTCTTGAAATTATAGCATTATTTAACCTGTTCATGTCTGATTTTCCCATTTTCCAGTTAACTGGTTTGCATTGATTTTCCACGTTTGAAATAGTGGTAACATCCATAGAGTTAACACCAAGAAGGGGGAGTTTTGTAATTATTGATTGGCTTGGAATATACATGTTCACTCACCTCTTACCTATCACTGCCATTTCTTGACGGACCCTGCATCAAATTATTGTCCCTTCCTCGGAGGCTATGCAATTAATAAAATCGTTTTTGCTTCATGTTGAATTTAATTTAAATTATCAGAAATTAGTGTCAGATTAAGTGTCGGATGGAGGGTTGGATTAAGTTTTGGATGGAGGGTCGGATTGATATCTCGAACGAAATTCGTATTTTTTGCACACCACTTCATGGGTTGGGATAGATTCTGAAACTCCTTCTTTGTTCCTTACTATGGATATGTGATTTAGCCTCTGAATATTATGGTCAATTAAGATTTGTCTTCCTAAACTTTAAAATGGATTTATAAGTTAGCATGTGAATTATTTACTTATGGTTTAATAAGACATGATTTTCTTAATTCTTAAATGGATATGTAGGGTAGTTGACTTATATCATTTACTTATTACGGTAGGTCTTCCCTTAACTCCTTTAATAAATTTTTAAGATAGCAATTGCACTTTTACATATGAGTGAAATAAGATTTGGACTTCCTTGATACCTTTGAATGGAATTGGAAGATGACGTTTTATTCTTATACTAGTGTTGGGTCTGTCTTTAGTTCTTTAATTAGGTTTATAAGTCAACATTGGGTTCTTTATTTTATTGCTAAATAAAACTTTATCTTCTTTAATTGTCCTCATATATGAATATGGAAGATAGCATATAATTTATCTTATCTAATTCTTAATTATGGGTTAGAACCTCTAATAGTTTCCTGCAATGGAAATGTAAGGTAGTCTTGGAATCTTTACATGTTGCTTGCTATGATTGAAGCTCTTAGTACTTTTAAGATGGATATGCAAACAATATACTTCTTATTAATTTCTATTTATGATTGATGTTTATTAGTTTTATAAGTTGGATGCATAATGCAAGTAGCATTAAAGTTTAATGTATTTCTTAAGAAGGTTGATCTTCTTGTGGTTTCTTATAAATGGATATGAATTTTTATCTTCTAAATTCCTTATATATATATATATATATATATATATATTAGAAGATTTCCTTAATGTGAAGATGCATAGTTGAGCTACATGAGACTAAGATTGTACTTATGCTCTTTTGGTCTTGTCATTCTTTATGTATTTCCCTTTTTCTCATTTGCACTAGAATATTGCTTGAAGATTGTTTAAGTAAAAGTAGATTATTCCATTGCAACATGAAGAATTGATGATTAAGTATGGTCGATAAATATAGTGGATTGAGGTTTATTTTGATTAATGGGATATAGATACTTCCTTGTTCCTCAGAACAATCTCCAGTCATGAGACCTTAAATGGTCAAAATCAATCGGGTGAATCCTGGACTTGAGTGTTGCTTATGTGTCTTGGACGTCCTAATCGTGCAGGATAGGTTGGGCGGGTAGTTTCTTTATGTTATCACTTGAGAAATGTTTGATTGAATAATAGTGATGTTTCCTTTAGTTGATTATGATGAGATTGATTTAGTGGTTGTTAATTTATGTTGTGACACATGTCACTTGTCGTAAAGTTGTTTGTTTATATATATATTTGGGGTCGTTAAACCATATACTTTTGCCACTTCGCCTTTCTCTGACCTTTCTCTTCTGCTCTTCACAATCGAGGGTGCGCAAAGGTTCCTAGTCAAGGTACTGGTTAGTAAATTTTCTCCCTTACCAAATTTGAATGCTAGCTAGTTTCATATAGTTCAATTCAACTCTCAGTTAACCATTTCTAAGTGTGTGTGACATGGACACATGACTAAGGATTGTAACTTGGCTAGGGCTTAAATGCAGAATCTTGGCTTGGCCACATGCAAGAGGGCTCGACAAAAGCAAAAAAAAAAAAATACATCACTTGGCCATGAAGTGGAAGGGCCATGAATTTGTATGAGGAAGAGAAACAACGAGGTTTCACAAAGTCCGAGGAAGAGAAGGAAACACTTCGTTCTCGGTGACTTCTTCTAGGCAAGAGCAGACGTTCTAGATTTCTATGGGGTTGTTTCCTTGCACTACTATGTGGGACAGTAGTTGTTCAACAACTCTGAATTCTCGTTTATTGAATGCATATTAGTGTAATTTTAGATTTTTCCCTATTTTTCTATTAAAAACTTAAAATCAACTCTCTGTTTGGAGATTCTTAATAATAAACTTTATCATAGTTGAGTGAGTGCCTAATTTGTCATCATTTCCTATGATTTCAGAATAAGTGACAAATTCAAAACCGTTTACTTGTATTGTAGAAGAATTGAAAGGAAAAACTATTTTATTCGAAATCAAGTTTCTAGATGTGTGCTATGATGTGTGCCTTGGGTTTTTGACTCAACTATATAAACAAAGAGACATTTAATTTACATTTGTGAAACAAAATAGAATTGAAATATTAGATGTATTGGAACAATTTTCAAGAGATATTCGGTGGATGGTCATCCAAAATCCATTGGGGATACCAAGTACAATGAAGTATTTTTTTATTAATTTGTGTGCACCGCATGAAATAGAAGGATGTGTTCCAAAAGTAATCAAGATAATAGAATATAATGGGAGAATATTTACATATTTTAAGCCTTTAATGAGTTTTCTAGATAGGTCGGGGGAAAAACCTTACCCTTTTACAGTTCAAAAAATTGAAGAATTAAAAAAAAATAAAAAAAAATGGAAGGAAATGGAGACAATGTCTACTTTGGAGTTTCTTTTCAAGAATTTGGAACATGTCTCATATCAGTCATATATTTTTTCTTGATAAATCGATATGTCTATACAAACCATGAATAAATGATTTTTAATTAATTACTTCATTTTTTACTACTTTTTTTGTACAAGGTGATTTTTTATTCTTTAATTCCAATTTTGGATAAAAGTGTTGTAATTGTATGAGAGCTCATATAGAGGAGAATACCAAGGATGCCATGGCCGCAACTTCGACAAAAGTGTATGGACAAATTCATAGGAAGCCATGCACTTAGTTTAACCCAGCGTCTATTCAGAATGCTAGAAAGGTTGGGTTTACGAAAAAATTTAGGAGCAAAGAAGAGAAATTTTATCAGTCATTCTTACATAAGAACAATTATGAAAAGAAAATAAGGTAAATAGTTTTTACGAATAGAAAAGAAGGCAAATAATGTGAGGTGCATATTTTTACAAGTATGTGAAAATGAGAGAAAAAATGCCATGAAAGGAAAATAAGATTACACTACACACATATATATGAAGGAAAAATGTCATTAAAGAAAAATATGATTACAAATTTATATATGTAAATTTTTTTGGCCTACCTGATATACGTAGGTAGGTTTGCAAATGAAATGAGCAGAATTGATCTTCAAATCTATCGAGAGGCGAATGAATAATAATGCAGACAAAGCAAAGGTTTGATAATGTAAATGGAAATTTTCCATTCAAGAGGATTTATATAGAAAAATGGTGAATATCACATGACCAACTTAGTGTTGACCGACTTACCAGTGGTTTCATAAATTGACTTCTTGATTGCGTGTAGTAGTTACACTTTGCTGCCAGGTTGATATTTGATTTTCGTCCTCAATTTCCTCACGTATTTTAAAATGTGCTCACATTTTTAAATGCGATGATAGGAGTTGTAAACGTGTTTTCAAGTTCTTTAAATGAAAGACTTAAAATATATCATTAGGATGTAGGAAGTAGGAAGTGTCGGAAATTTAAGTTGATAGGTTAGTAAATGTTGCACGAAGGTCGTGGAAGAAGAATTAATCATGCACATACATCCCATGCCCATGGAAGAAGAATTATTCATAACATTATGCATGTACATCAAATTTAATATAGATGGTGGGTTCTAGTTGGAGGAAGACAAATGACGAAGGTTCAATATGAACACCCGCTTAAAAGAACGCCTTCGTCGTAATAATAAACTCGCATACCCCCAAAGTAGGGGAAAGGAAACACTGAAGTGAATTGGGATAGTTATATTATTTAAAGACTATAAATTATGTTGTGTGTGAAAATATATGGATTCAAATTTATATAGCTAAATCCCCAAAAACATTGTACTCCAAAATTTAATATATTTTTGTAAAATTCATATTTATTAACAAACTAAATTATGTTGCATGTGAATATTTCTCCAAAATTTAATATACATGTTTGTAACACCAAATCACAACTAACATCAAAATCAAATGATCTTTATGAAAGCTAAGTAACACCAAAATTAACTCCATGGCTCGATAGTTATCAATGAGGCTTCACATTGGCTCACATTGGATCAAAATTATAGTGATATTCGCATTGATCGAGATTATTGGGACAATACTCAGCGAATGTGATTTCATCCTCTACCTTATCAACTAATCCAAATTAAAAAATAAAAAATAAAAAAATTGGGCCTTGTGACCTCCATGACAATGCTAATGGATGAATGTCTAAATTGTTAGGCAGATAGTGTGGTTGAAGAAATTGAAGGTGGAAGGTCTCTCGGTTTTTCTTCAACCACTTTCTTGTTGCAACTCTAGAATAACAAACCCATATTGTTCTTCTGAGCTAAGAAATATCTGGATGGGACAAAATGAGACAATGGTTTAGCTCAAGTACAAATAAGCTTAAATATCATATTATCACAAAACCAAAAATAGAAAAGATCTAAAAATTATGAAACATTAAAAAAAATACCTTGTCCAAATTACAATGGATTAGGTGGATATTGATGTATTCTATTTCACAGGGAACTATTTGACCATTTAAAAAAATTTGAAAGACACTTACAATAATTGGTCCATTGTAAAAGCAATTCAAAATACTATGCAATTTGACATCTACAAATGTTTACGTCTCTATTTATGTTTTTGAAAGACTAAATAGAATTCAATCTTGCACCATATTCATTTTTTGAACGAGGAACTTATTTCATAACAAAAGAAAACTTCCACTAAAAGTGAAACTCACACATATACAATTATCAAATCTTTATGAAAAATAAATCAATCAAACTTAAATATGTACCATATAGAAGAAGCACAATCAAAATGCTAGAACCCTCTTCCATATAATTTGGATATCAAAATATAGATGAAAATTATATTTAACATCAGTCTTGAAACCATATTTAACCTCTCTATCTAGGTGACAATATAGCCTCTCAACAAAGAAGTACACACTATTTACTCTAGTTTTTTCCAAATACACATTTCAATACATGAAATTAAATTGCCATCACCTTAAAAAGGTTAATGGGGATAGCAAATTCCACTTGACTTAATTTTAAACTAAATACATAATAAATTTAAAATCACATTCCATTTAAATAGTTTAACTAATTTAACTTAGTTAGACGTAAATATAACTTATACGCATTCCTCTAAGTTCAAATCACCGTGAATAACTTTTTTTGTTTATGAATGCCATAAATACACTAATAGAATTCTAGTATTTGTACATATCAACGTGAGAAGAGTGTAATCAACATTCCAATATCAACATATATAAATATCAAAAGCATATTAATAAAATAAAATAAATAATAATAAAAATAATTTTTTTAAGAAAAATAAACTTAAATTTAAAATAATGAAATATATTTAAATATTAAAATATAATAAATCCAACTATGAAACAGTGAACTAAATTTAAAATAACAAAAAGTGAAATCAAAATAAATAAATACCAACTATGAAACACTTCCACTATAAGGGACCTTCTCTCCATTTTAATTGTTTGAGTCTTTTCTAGATCCTCTCCATATAAATATATGGTAAACAACAAAAGATATCCGAAAAAAAAGAAAAATAGTGTCAAAATCGAGAACACTTCACCATTTACTCATTAAAATTCGGACAACACTGAATAATTTCCTCGTATTTCACATCCAAATGGATTAGTTGCACTGTTTTAATCCGTTTTTTTAATCAATGTAAAACATATAATGACCTGGTGAGACATGTTTCTTCCAACTTAGTATATTTCTAGTATTACATGGATTTCAAGGACCCTAACAACAACCATGGGCTACATTAGCACCATATACTCTAAAATTATCCTTACCCCATAATATCTATTATGACATTGGAGGGTTGATTTTGAATTGGTATTTTGGATAAAGAGGTACACATATAATGAGGACATGAAGCTTACACAGATAAAGGATGTATTATAGCTATGCAATTACAGGTAATCCGGGGTTGGCATGGGTGTTACACTTGTAGGTGGCATGGGTGTTACACTTGTAGATATGCATGGTTTATGTTACAAGTGTAAAGCCACATGTTTTTCTTTCGTGCTTGGTTTTGTTCACTTCACATGAACCAACATATCCATATGTTGGAAAAATTATCTAAAAAGAACCAACATGTGAGAAATTCTATCAAAAATATGTAAATGAGTAAGATCCATCCATGATCCATTCTCGAACTAAAGTATTCATCCAATAAGAGGAAATAATGGATTACATAGACACAGGGAAATGAATGGCTCTATATATATTTTGAAAGTTATTAGATTATATTATTTGGTTGTTGATTATAGAAAATGCTTTTTGAGATTGTTGATTCTAGAAAATATTCAAGGAAACGACATAAACAAAATTATAGCATACCTACAACAAGTCTCTGTACATGAAAGTAAGAATATTCAACTCTGTTATGTAACAAAACAACCTTTACTTGGGCCAAGTTTTAAAGACTTTGAGCGATACTTCTTGAGGAGGTTCTACAAAGAAAATAATCAGAATTGTGAACAACAAGGAATCATCTCCCTCAGCTTGTTATTGTTCTCAATGGGATTCTCTTCATGGGATTTCTCGACAGAATACTGAGTAAGAACAAAGCGACTTATAATTTCTCTCAACTCGTAGATGCGTCTAAAACCCTAGACACAAGAGCTCTTTCCAGATTCTTACAACCTTAATTTTCTTCTCAATTCAAAATATAAAATGAAAATTTCCCCTTCCAGGACTTGCCATTGGGCCAAGCTCTTCTTCGGCCATTTTTTGTTATTTAAAATATATCTCTTTTCTTATATCTACCTTGCAATGTCTAGTGGTTGATTTAATTGAATTCCTCATTACTTGGTTTGTTTGAAATCGTCCGTGCATTGAGGTTGAAATTGTACTTTCGAATGCATTGGGTTACTCACATTTCACATGTTATGATCGAATTGGGTCTGTGAATTAAATATCAAACCCGTTGTCACATTCATTTGGATGGTCATATCTCGGTTGTTTTGATTGAACTCGCTATGAATTTGAGGTGAAATGACTTCCACTGCATTTGGGTGTCCATATCTTGACATGTGGATTGAGGTAAAATAACAGAAAGGAATGAAGAAAGTGAGAGAGGGGTTGTACATTGGCACTTTCTTTGACATGTGCACGATTTTGGGAGATGAATCGAATCTCCAAGTGAAAATCACGCATGTATTATCTCTTCTTTCCATAAATTTTTATCTCTTCTCATAAATCTGCCTTGCAATGTTCATTGGCAGTTCATATTTTGATTCAAGGTGATCGATGAACAAGGAATTTAAGCCAAGATTTCATTTGCCTGGTAGGTTGGAGTCTATGGAGAAGATAAGTGCAATTGGGTCAGTGGAGAATACACATAGGAGTTTGGAATCGGTGGAGAAAACATGAGATTTGGGTTGGTAGAGAAGAAACTTGGACAATAGATCTAATGGTCGATGATCAAATTGCAATTTCTTATTGGACAGAGGACGATGAAGAAGGAATCTAGCAGTCGTGGCCTTGGAGTCGCTGAATTCGCTCAAGGAAAAGATAAGGACAAGATACACGATACATGGAGGTAGCATATTGGTCGATGGTTAATGAATAGGTGGAAAATTATTACAGGTGTTTGACAGATGACGAAGCCTCCAAAAGAACCTCCCCTTAAATAACACCTTCTGTTTAAAAAGTGAAAAAAATATATAATAAAATTGAGTTGGGCTGACTATGATATGAAAGAACAAAATTAATTGATTCAGTGAATGCGTTCTGAGCGTGACTGAATCTTTTTTTTTAATGGAAATTCGAAACGACTCGATGAGAGATAAAGTTAAAACCAAAAGTGAAATGGGGTAAGGTCTCCCCATCTCCACTCGCTATTTTAGGTAACGAACTTATGCTAGATTTCTATTTGGAGACTTCCATTCTCTTATTGGGAAATTTATGCATAAGGTACTTTTGCTAGATTGTTACTTGGAGAGTGCGGTTCTATGAGTGGACAATTTATGCCTTTGTGTTATGTTGGTGTCATTTTCCATGTAACTAGAGTTTTTCTCCATAATAATAGATCAAAAACATGATTTACTAATTAATTTGTGTGCCATTTATTCCTTACGAGGTAGAGTATATTTCCATCCTAAGTGGGTGAAAAGTATTAGTAGATCAGGTGATCTAGGTGGATTTTGGTGGCCAATGACCTTTTCCACTGAATAAACATTTCAATCCTACGGTTCTAATAAATCATTATATTCAACCTTTTGATAGGGAATGGAATGTAATACTATCTTCATTTTTTAATTACAGACATCATGTAATGATTTCCTAGTGGTCTTGTGTACATCCTATATCATAGCGTTATTGCATCAGATTCCATTATAATTCTATAGTTAAGCACACTCGGACTAGAGTAGTACTAGGATGGGTGACCACCTGGGAAGTCCTAGTATTTTACATGCCTATGTCATTTTATAAACATTGATTAATTTATCCCACATGCATCATGGGAATTGTTCTCCTCTCCCTCTGTCATATATAATTGAGGTGAAGGAGACCCTTTAAACATGCAATGGAATGTGATGTTAAGCTTATTGCAAATGAAGCGTAGCCAACACCTCTTTCTTTTCAAAGATAAACTACCCCATTCTTCCAGTTTGTGTTCTATAGTGTTTTTCTATCTTATTCATTAATATGAATTGGGTTTCAGTGTATCTCTGTGTTCTCTTCTATATTTTTGCATATTTCATTGTTATATCTCTATTATATTTCCACATTCATGTCATTCTCAAAATAATATGGATCACTGGTATCAGAGTAGTCTTCTCCTTGTCATTTATCAAAGAAGGTCCCCAACAAGGTCAGGGTGTAAAGAGTTGGATCGCAAGCTTGTTTCTCTTGAGGACAACCTCTCTCACCAGCCTAAGAGACCTCCCATGGTAGAAGAAAAGAGAGATGTTAGAGAAAAATATCCTTTCAAGATGTCGCTCAAGGAAGCCCTCGTCGACAGAGGAACAATATTATGGACAAATTATCTCATATCCTTCGAATGTTACTGATGGTAGTAGCCGAGGCATCTTCGACAAGAAACCATTTTGGAGGTGAAACACCCTTCAACGTACAAGTCAATTTTGATATCCTGTTATTTGAAGACCAGATAGATGTAGATGCTCTAGAAAAATGGTTGAATTTGTTAAAAGATTATTACTCTGTCAAAAATTTTCCAACATTGAAAATATCACCTTCGCTCTCCTTAAATCCCTTCCCGATGTTAGATATTGGTGGGAAAGTTACTTGGAGAGATACATCGCATATGAATCTACACCATTCAGAAGAGAACCCACTTGAGTGGCCTTTGTAGATGCCCTCAAGGAGGAGTTCTACCCTGTCATAAACTATGATGACCAATACATGAGATGGATGACTGTGTGCTAGAAAAGAGACTAGACAGTTTCATAGTAGACTAACATATTTCATACCTTGCGCTCAAAGTTGGGTATGAAAGACTTTGAGCAACACTTGGTTTTTAAGTGATCCGAATTATTTTCAGCACGAAATGAGAGTGGAGATATAATAAAGAAATGTAAAGAGATATATTAGATATCCAATAATATAAGAAATATTTATCAGATATATAACCATAAACAAAGATACAATAATAAAAAATTTCTATTAATGAGCAAAATATACAAAACTGTAGAATATAGAGTGAAAGACTCACTAGAATGGTGGAATCTTATCTCTGAGAAGAGATGTGATGGATACACTCATTCACAAGACGATGATTGTTACAAGGAGGCTCCAAATGAATTTTTAACATAGATAAAATCCAAAACCCTAACCTTAGAAGATGAAAAGCCAATAGTTTTGTGGACCATGTTTTGGGTAGTTTGGTGTATCAACTTCTTGAGGGTGTAAATTTGGCATATGTTCTCCGTTTGGGGCACACAATAGCTCATTGGAAAGGTATTGATGATGATTTTCATCCTGGGTGGTTAATTAGATAATTTGGTTATCATTGGAGTTCCCGATCAAAAACAATCTTCGTTTAGGCTCTCAAAATGGCCTTGGAAGTTTAGGACCCGAAAACTGCTAAAAATAGTAAATTGCCAACAAACTATTTTGAGCCAGTTGGAATAGGTAGGTGGCCACCAATATCCACCTATATCAATCCTCCATCCTTAGGAATCAATGGTCTCCATTGTGTTAAGTTTCCAAGGGAGGGGTGAAAGTGTTTACTAAATCTGAATCTTAGTGAGTTTCTTTCCTTGCTAGAGAAGTTGCATTGCTTAGCTTGTTGAAGGGTGTCATCAACCTGTTGCTAGCAGGGTTGAATCTATTCAACCAAACTATTGTATCTTGTCTTAGCTGGGCAGTGTGTATGTACTATTGTAGGTGAATAAACAATATCTTATGTCTCCTCTGCAATCTACTTCTATTGGAAAGAAAGGTCTTGGGCCAAGGCTGCAGTGGTTGCAATGTGATTATGTTCACCTTTTGAAGAGATTGTGAAGAGGCTGAATTTTACAGTATGAGAGATTAACTTGTGTCACTATTTTGGTGGGACAATAGTTGGAACTACCTTCGGTATCCTGTAGAGATGACCCCCCGAAGTAACAATAACACTATTGCTGGACACACCGACCACACTGAGAGGGAGGGGGGGGTGAATCAATGTAGGGATCATTTTTAAACTTCCCTTCACAAAAATATTTAGTTAGCAATCACCATTTAGTCACCCCTTATTACTGTCATTTATAACCAGTTAAATGTGAACATATATCAACAACATGTAACAAAAGCATATATCATCAATAAGTCATCACCACAAGGAAAAAAAGGAACATAAGATGTATCTACAATTTTCTTTTTATTAAGGACTACAATCCTTGGGTTATCAGAAACAGTTGAATAGAGTACAACTCTACAAGAGCACCAGCTCTATAATGCAAGACTCAGCTTACACAACTGAACACCAACTAAGAAGAGGATTCAATTCTCAACAGATACCAATCTGTCAAGAGGTATGCGACCTGCCAGTAATGCAACATGTGTATGTACATGCCCTACCAGTAGTACAACCCGCGTATGTACGCAACCTATCTATAGTGTAGCTTGCATATGCCTTCTGAATAAATTGGGTTTTCTCTTCTTGAAAAACTTAGATCCTCAACAGCCTTCAATGACATCTACTTCTGTCTTTCACTGTCCAATATGTACCATAACCAATCACAACACATATATGTTCTCCAACAAATTACTCACGCTCCTCAACCACACAATATGAATGTTACTCAATCATAAATAACCAATATACTATGGGAACCATATCATTACTGAAACATAAGAGTTTTTATCACTCTATTAATCAACCAACATAAACCATATCACAAAAGCCATACCAATAATTCCTTAAGCATTCACCATACAATAAGAAAGAGTATCCATCAAGACAACTATGTAACCATCCTATAACGTTTATGACAGATATGGGCCCATAGAATGCAGATCTAGAACTTGCTTCAACCTTTAGGAACCTGGCACCATCTCATACTCAAGTCTCCATGACTTCCTTCAACTATATGCACTCTGACCTCCTTCAGCTCATGTGTGTATGTGCCCTGCTTCACTGTAGTACGTGTATGTACGTGCTCTGGCCCACTGTTGCTCGTGTACTCCTTCATAAACTAGTTTATGAACTTTCGAAACTTTCTGTGTCAAGATCTCAAACTTACAGAAACTTTGATGCATGTTGACGTTTAAAATTGTCAAATAAGTTTTGCCCGCAAAGTGTTTCTAAAGCCTATTATTATAAAAGCTAAATAATGCTAGTAGGTGGGACCCCTTTGTAGATTGGATATCAAGTCGGGTCCTTATTTAATGTTGTACTGATGTTTGAAATTGCTTACATGGTTGATGAGATCTTGTTTTTTTTTACTATGGATTGGGCTTATGAAGTATTGGTTCTTTATGTTATTACAACCTATGTTATTCATTGATACCATTGCTATATGTTCCTAGGACACCTGGACAACAAACTTGTTAGTAAAAATACATAAAAAGCAATTAGAAAGAAGTGAAAACCATGCAACAAATGCGAAGGGAAGAATGTGAACTATGCTATATGCTATACTACATGCATGAAAGATTAAAATGACTATGTTTAAATCCTAGCTAGCAAGTAAATGGTTATGCAATTTGATTGAGTTATATGGTTAATATGCAATGGTGATTATGTTATGGCATAAGTTGATATGGATTGCGCTATTGGTGATGGTTCAATAAATGGTCACTAAATTGGATTATATAGTTGATATGTAATATGTTCAGTTGGAAATGGAAGGTATGATGTGGGTGGCACATTTGATGCAATTTCCAAGGCATGGTTTAAATGAATTGTTGGTAGATTAATGGTTGGCATGTACTATTGAATTAAATTGACTATGGGTGGAGGTTATGTGCATTTATTGCACATCACCCTTACTCATTCCATTGGCCGCCACCCTAGTCGGGCTATTGTTCAACCTTGTTGTTGTGTTTATGCTATGATTTCTTAGCAGAAAGGAACCGCTCGACCAACTCGTGTTTTAAGGTGTTTGATTACAAGTATATCTTTTTTTTTCCATCCATGAGTCTGCTCTGGTTATGAAATGATTATTGGCTTGGGTGTATTGGTTTGTGCTTTCCTTAAGTATTGCAACTGTGTAAAATTGTGATTTTGGAATGAAGCGTTGATGGTTCTTTCTGCAATAATATTGAATACTTAGTGTTATTGGTCATCCTAGGTGTTAGCAGCCATAAGGGCTCTATGTTACCCTTGTTGGTTTAGTTGGAGGGTTTTTGTTTGGTCTTGGGTGTCTGGTTTTCCTCACGCATTCATATTGCTATGTCCAGTATTTGACTTTTATGGGGTTTAATGTTTGGAAGTTCTCTGTGTCATTGCACCTAGAGCATTGGTTGTTTCCACCATTAAAGGTTACATAGTGTTTTATTTTGTTCTTTCTCGGCCCTGTCTTCACTTCATCATTGTGGTTTTTTGATTGAGAACCATGAGGGTTATACCCTACGTGTATTAAGTATCATTACTGGATGAGTTGGAGTCTCGTTCCTCTGTAGCCCTCATGTTACGAGATTTGTTACATGTCTAGGAATAAGTCATGGTTCTCTCTGTGTATGCACCATTGGTCTCGAACGTTTTCACCATTGAAGGGAGTTGGCTCTATCTTTTCTTGTGTTGGTCATAGAGCAAACCCTTAACTCCACAGGTCTGAGAGTTGATAGAGAAGACTGGAGTGGTCCATCGGGTTTACTACTTGGTTATTGTTGGATGGTTGTGTGTTTTCAACAAAATTGGGTACAAACTTGCCCAGTTGGTCTTATGACGATCATGTTGGTTTGATATGTAGTCACTACATGTGTTATTAAAATAAATAACCCTACATTGTTAATTGGGCAGTCCAGATACACAATTGCTCTCCTTGTGTTTGATAACCCAGTATTGTTTATTTAAGAAGGTCAAAGCCTCGCTCCATGTCGATGTGTGGGTATGTGTGGTTTCCACAACATGTTTGGTTGATTGGTTGATTGGTTGATACACAGTCATAGTTTTTTTGTACTAAGGATTATTTAGATGTTTAACTTAGCATTGGTTACAATTGATAATTGATGCTCGCACATACTGCATTTGTGTGTGTGGTGTTTCTACACAACGAATAAATGGTCATTGTAACTATGAGTTCTTTTGGGGCCAAATGGTTATTGCAACCGGGATGACTATAGAAATCCCTCCACTGTATGCATTATGATTATTTGATTGCATGAGCCCGAGTTTACACAACATGTTTGGTCGCAGTTTGATTAATTTGAAACAACACTGTATTAGATTGATATCTCGGCACAATGGGTTAAGTTAATACTGTGAATGTGTGTTTAGAATTTTAAAATGGGAATGTCACATCATGGTGTTCTGGGTGGTTTCCCACTATGTGTAATATGGATATTTTTGGGTTCCACACTCAAATATAGTCACGGAGTTTTAAGAACGACTTTGTTTCTTTTTTATTATTTGTTTTATGAAGACATGCATGTTGTCGATACCTCGTTGTGTTGGATGGATAGCCCAACTTTTTTATTATTTAGAGTCGCATTAAATTGAGTTTGTACAATCACAGATTTACACTTGCGTTGGTTGAATTATTGTGTGTTTTCATAACATGGCGTGAGTTGGAATGGTGGTCGTTGTCTGATTGTTAAATAACGAATCAAGGTTTTAGAATTCAAATCTGTATTATTGGGTTGGTTGTCCATTATACATGTTTATTTCATTTTAAATGACAGGCTCGATTGCAGTGACAATATGTCTTCATTGATTTTGAGTCATGACTTTTGAGTGTATTTGTTGGTTGAAGTAATGTGTGGGCAATGGTTGATTCTAATGGTTAACAAAATGGAAATGGTTACTATTATAACATTTGAGAATTGTTATAAGATGTAAGGTGGATAAATGAAAGGAATAAAATTCCCTTACAGATCATGTGGAATGCATATTGTCTTGTGATGGCACTGTGTTGGACATTTGATTATGAACAATGAACTAGTTAAATACACATCAGTTGTTATTTGGTCACAATGATTGTTGGTTAGTGCATCTCCTTTTAACATAATGAATATATGGATTACTTGATTAGTTTTTTGAACAGTACCTGCTCTCATTACCCACCATTATTTCTCTTTCCGCTAATTACAACCCCATCACCTTCCCACATTCATTTTTCGCTCCCTCTTCTAAAATTGATTACAGTCAAGAAAATTCTGTGTTAAAGCAGTTTGGCAGTAGCAGTGTCTTGGTTGAATTACAGTGATGTTTTCTTGGTTACAGTTGATTGTTGTTGGCTTTGAGAAATAATCATCCCCCCCCCCTCATAATATCACGTTTCTCTCAATACAAACCCCTCGCAAATCCCACGACCCTTTATTCACCCCCTGCTCATTGATAAACAATAAAAAAAATTGTATGGATTGGATTGCATGATTCTGATACATCGCTGAGCCAAATCTATTTCATATTTTTAAGAGTCGTCATGTATGGTTATTTAAAACACTATTTTCTAATCAAACACACATGCAGGAATGATTTTTTTCAGCTGAGGTAACCTTGGCCAAGGAAACAGAGGGAGAGGTAATTGGAACAAGGGCCCAAGAAGGCCCAAGTTCCCGATACATTTTGATGTCAATTCACAAGATCTTGGCTAGTTGTTTCAGGACATATTTTTCAATTGGATTGGGTAGGGAGTAGTCCAACCTAGGCTTCAAAGGCCTCCTTTCCAAGTTCCAAAATCCCCTGGTATCCCTGTACCTCCTCATGTCTCATTGCAACCCGAGGTTCCTGAAAATGATAAATGGAAAGAGATTGTCCACCCGACAGTCTCCCAACATCGTGCTGGCCCAATTTGTCCTTGCCTACTCCTCCGCATAACAACTAGATTGTTCAATATGCTCCCCACTCACCAGTGCAATCCTCCCATTCAAGAAAGAGATTGAAAACTGAGGCCCACCATGCCCTTGACAAAGGAAAGGCCACTGATGCCCCTTCCTCACCCTCCAATGGATCTGAAAAATCCGTGTCTTCTCAGATGCATTTGAGGAACTATTGTTTCCACGTGATCAGTGAGATTAGGCCTACGGGTTCGACGTAGCCAAAGGAAAATTCAGGAAAATCAAAGGGTGACAATAACAATCAAGGAAAGATTGCATCGTAGAGTGGGAAATATGGCTTTTGAGTTTTTTTTTTACCTATTGTTGATGAAAGTTGAATTCAAGAAACTTTGGACATCATGTTTTATTTTTGGTTACATGAGTAATATTTTTTTTGAAAATAATTTCAAATGTCATGAGCTAAATTGTTAAATGTGGATATGTGGATGGGAGACATAAGGAGGTGTTTACTTAACGAAATAGTTATGTTATGATTGTTATGATTGTTATGATTTCTATGAGCTAAAGGGAGTCACAAGGGGTCCCACCTACTAGTTATTATTTATTTATGACCTTTATTATGATTATTACTTCTCCCCCCTAACTAAAGTTGATTGAGTCTTTTAATTAAATTAACTAATGAGTTGGTTCAACTACATCAACCAATTCTAAATTGTTTAAAAGCAAAAGGAAAGGGAGGAACAAAGTAGATAGAAGCAAGAAGCATATTAAGGTTTTCTCTTTGAGTTTATGTTCAGATAGTTCAGTTTTCATTCATTCATTATTCATCACAAGCCTAATTCTCTTTTATGATAGCAGGGTCTTATTGTAGACAACAATATTCAAGGCTGAATCACATCATTCAGACACTTGTTTTTCAGAGGTGTTGATCTATCTTTTATAGTCTATGTAGACTTGTCTCTTTGTGAATTAGTTTTCATGACTGACAAAGGCTATTGTGCAGAGTCGAGTGGGAAGCAATCTGTGGCAAGTTGATCCAGTTTTTAGAGTTTAGTTTTGGTTTTTTGTCAGAGGCCATTTTTTATGTTCCATCGGGGATGTCTAAGTTTGACTTTGGTCCAAAATTTTTGCATGATATTTTGTAAAGAAAATGACTCTTTGGTGAATTTGAATGAAATAAAGGATTTCTTTATGTCTCATCTTTCTCGGTTATCATCTTGGTGGATTTACTTCTATATCTACATTTATTTCAACAACTGATATGTTCAGAAAATTACATAAAAAATAGATTTCCATCAAGCTTTTTAATGATAAAAGACTAGCCTAAGCACTTGTAATTAGTACTTATGAGTTAGGATGTTATTTTTGTTGGCTATACACATAGGGTGATATTCCCGTCTACTTTTCTTTAGCCAAGAAGATTCTGAAAATGCTTGAGTAAGATCATTTCATATCTTTTCCTCAACATTTATTTGGTGACCATACCGGGGACATCTTCAGTATCTCTTTGGTTAATTTTTATACTCGATTTTCATTGATACATCTTTCTTTTTCTGATATTGATTCTTTGACTGTTTTTTCTTAGTGATTGTTCCTGTTGCAAGGTAGCCCAACATTGAGCCCGGTCTTCAAGATCATACCAGCATCACTTTAAATTTGTTTAATACCATCTTAGACATTGCCAACACCCGTGTTGAGATTAACCATTCTTGGGCAGCAATTGAACGAGATATTAGTGCTCAAGAACAACTGGAAGCTAGATGTTGACAGCCTAGAAATCAGCAGCGACCCTTTGTTTCTTCAAAGTTTTGGTTGTTCTTTCATGTCCTTAGACTCTCGTGCTTCTAGAAGAAGAAGAGACTTGTCACCTGAAATCAATAATATTGATGAAATAGGAAGAAGAAATTTTGTGTTATCTTCCCAACAAAGTGCTCTAAGGAGAACTTTATCTGATTCATTCAGTTTGTCTTTCTTTCCCTCATCTATCATCCACAGGATGGAATCTAGTGGTGGATTTGGTGGAACTGGAAGTGCTCCATATTCCCAATATTCATCATCCTTAGTGATTGGTAGCTTATATAGTCACCATATAACTATCCAATCTACCACAAACCCCACCAAATTCATTAAAAATTATGGGCCTTTTCAGTTCGAAGAAGATGCCACAACCACACCATGGCATGTGTCCTCTCCTCTTAACCTAGCACCTGCTACTTGTCCACTTCCGAAGTTTAAAGAGCATCTGCCTAAGTTTTCAAGAAATAACACTATCAGTACAAATAAACACCTGGTGGCATTTTCTAATGCTTTTCATAACATAGGGGCCAATGACAATGACACTTGCATGTGCTTGTTCATCAATTCCTTGGAAGGAAAGGCTGCGGCTGATTTATTTGACCTTCCTCCTAAGATCGTGTCTACATGAGAGGAGTTAATATATTGGTTCTGATCCACTTATGGGAACTCCAAAAGCCCCGCCGAGAAGTTAAGGGAATACAATAATGTCACCTATAAGGATAGTGAGACCCTCAAGTCTTTCAAATTGCATTTCACCAAGTTATACAACCAAATCCCCAAACTTATCTGCCCTCAAAAGAAAGCTTCTTTCATGCATTACTACAATGCATTTCCTTCTCCCTACCCTCATAGGCTTGAGGAAAAATCCATTGATAATATTGGTTCCACTCTACATGCTTGTTCATAATATGAAGAACAACTTGAAAGAACTGGTCTTCCCTAGGGAGAATCGGTTAGACAGATAGATATGTCTGCTCTCTTACAACTAGTACAAGATATGAACAATCGTATGATATCATTTGAGAGAAAGGGTATTGTCTCCCCTCTCACCCATGGAGCTTCATCCTCTTCTACACCCCCCTTTAGAAATTCAGTTGAAAACAATTTTCAACCTAAAGTTATCCTGCCTCAGAGTTGGTGTAACTTTTGGGAGGAACACCACGAAGAAACCACATGTGAGGTAAAGAAGAGTGCTAGAGATAAGATCTTCAGTAAAATACCAGAAGCTACCATCATTGTCCTATATTTTGCAGATCCATAAGATGTCATGGTCATTAATACTAGGATCAAAGCATATGCTCCCAAGGGAAAATTTTATCCTCCCCATAGTTCTTCTAACCCAAGATCATCCTCAACCGCTGCTAATTTTCAGGTTCCTAAGGTTCCTAAGAGTAAGGGAATGATTCCTCCTCTTCCCTCTTCCAAATACAATATCTTGAATCAGTTGGCCAACATCAAAGCAGATGTAACCCTTCTAGACATGGTTGTCATCCCTGAACAACAGATGCATCTGAAACAATTCATGGAAGGAAAATATTCCATTGTAGCCAATATTTATGAAGAGGTAAACAAAGAGGATTCTTCTATAAATAAAGTAGGCGTACATAAATTTAGATACCCTATAAAAAAAATACCCCTTTTTATATTTCTGTAAATATTATGGATAAGATTGCCCATTGTTGCCTCATTGATGGTGGTTCAGGCCCAATTGTGATGTCGAATATTATTATGAAAGAGATAGGATTGTCTTATACAAATGAAAACACCAGAAGCATGCTCTCCTATAATAGTCTACAACAAACAACCATAGGAGAGATTAAGGATGTGACCTTGGTTTTATGTGCTCATCCTGAGATAAGAACAACCCTCAACATTTAGGTAATTGATATGCCTGTAAGAAATTACTCAATTATCTTGGGAAGGGATTGGAAATCCTTAACAAGTGGATACCTCTCATTTGATGGGACACATTTATCTATTCCTCGGAATGGTAAGAACATTATAGTCCTTAGAGAGGAAAAAATTTGACCCTACATAAAGAGTGTTCCACAATCTAGCGTAAACTATATCGAAGAGGACCTAGGAGTGTATTCCATATTTGTTGAAGAGGATAATATTCCCTTGGAAAGAATCAATTTAGATGATGATATGTGGCATATGCACTTTGATGGTTTATGCTCTTATGAAGGTAATGGGTCTGGCATTATCCTGGTTTCCCCTACAAAAAAAATTCATAATCTGTCTTCCAGGTTAGATTTTGCCTGTACAAACAATGTCACTAAGTTCGAAGCTTTATTATTAGGCATTGAAAACGTCCTTAATCTTGGTTGTGGTCACCTTTTAGTTTTTGGAGATTCGGAGCTTGTTGTGAACTTGATACGTAAAATGTGCTCTCCTAGCAACAAGATGATGGATTGATACTTTCAAATTGTTTGGGTGCTTATCTCAAACCTTCTATCTTTCAACATCACTCATGTTAAGAGGGAGTTGAATTCAATGGTTGGTTGATTAGTGGTCTTTGCAGTTTCTCCTAATCAACAAATTTTTCCTCATAGGCCTGATTGTTCTTTTCAATCTCTATATCGTCGATATATCCCTGACAATGTAGAATCTTGGCAAGCCATCCCTAACAATAAGAGAATTTGTGCTTTAATTCAAGATGAACTCCTTAATCCCGAGGAAATTATTTCCACAGAAAACAATAAGATTCCCGAGAGCTTGACTCCTCTTGACGGTTCATTTTCATTGAATGTTGTAGGAAATAAAGAAAAACAAAAATAAGAGTTTTTACGAATGAAGGTAGGTGACACCATATCCTCAACCATTGGGGCACTCAAATATCCAAAGAATGATAACATAGGTACCCAATGTTCTAGTAATGAAAAAATGAAGTTTTCCAAGCTACTTGCACTAATACATATGACCAAATTTGCCACGGTTTTTTGTTTCTATTGCCACACATATCCATCGCACTTTCCATGAAAGCAAAGACTATTTTTCATCTCTATTTTTTCTCCACTATATCCATGAACCAGGTGTTTGTGAAAACAACGACGAAATTATCCCTCCACGTGTCATCATCATGAAGATAGGTTTTCCTTATAAAGCATGGAAATTGCGATGAAACTTCATCGCAATAGGGATGAAAAACCGTGCCAAGGTAAAAAACTTACCAACAGATTACGACGCAGATGCCATACGTGCGGCACAAAACTGTGGAAAATTGTGACGAAAAAGCATGGCAATAGCGACGAAAATGTTTGGCAAAGACAAAAATTATGACGCAGATGTTATATGTGCGACGCAAAACCGTGGAAAAGTGTGACAAACTTTCATCTCTATAGCCACGATTGTTAAAAAACAATCCTTGACTTGTGACGAAATATCGCCGATATTGTCACACTTCCTTTAATTTAAAAAAAAAAAATCTACATGAAAATATACATATCAAGAATAAATCCTTCCAAAAAGGTGATTGGGTGCTCCTCTATGATTCCAGATTTCAGGATTTTCTTGGAAAATTACAGACAAGGTGGCTAGGACCATATGGAATTAATGAAGTTCATGATAATGGGACTATCACTTTAATTACCATCGACAGATCTAAGTCTCCCTTTTTGGTCAATGGACACTAGCTATGACATTACCATCAACCGCCTTCAAAAGAATCCTTCTGCCAAGAATTAAGTAAGGACCCTACTGTTCATATTCTGGCTGGCCAGGAAGGTAACCCAACAGCATCAACTCCATAAAGGATGAATTTGTTTTACTATATATATTGTATATAGTTGTTTTTACATATTTGATTGAGTTTTTAGCTCTTCTTTTCTTTAGGAAAGTCATTTGAGAAAATACAAACCAGAAAATATGACTATAATGAATATAATTAAACAGTCTTTTTTGTTATTTATCTTTATCCCGCGTTGCAAAAACTCAACAAATATAACCCTTGTTTTTACAAGAAAATGAACATGCTTATAGACCATCTAATACTTCGATTATTGCCTAAACTTACATATAGTAATTGAATGAATTTAGGTGATGACTAATCAATTATAGTTCACTAAACAAAAATGCTTGTGGGAGTTTTAATCACTTAATTAGATGGGTGATCATCATTGTTGTTTACTCAAAACGAAATGATTTTCGTTGCTTTGAAAAGAACGATTGTTGTTCCCTTCGTACGTAATATTGTTCACTCAAAATGAAATGATTGTCATTCCTTTGAAAAGAACGATTGTTGTTACCTTCGTATGATCATTGATTCCTTTACAAACCATTGTCGTTCCTTTTAAAAAGAACGATTGTTGTTCCTTTGTTGTTCCTTTCACGATATTTTTCTTATTGTGGCTCCTTTTTTGTTCCTTTCACGATTTTTTTATTATTGTGGCTCCTTTGTTGTTCGTTTTAAAAAGAACGATTGTTTTTCCTTTCACGTTTTTTTTCTTATTGTGTCTCCTTTGATGTTCCTTTTAAAAATAACGATTGTTGTTCCTTTATTGTTCCTTTCACGATTTTTTTCTTATTGTGGCTCCTTTGTTGTTCCTTTTAAAAAGAATGATTGTTGTTCCGATTGTTGATCTCTTGTATAAGGGTATAAGTTAGACATGTGTCCTTTGGCATTTTTTCGTCAAAGGACAAGAGATCTCATCACAAGTCAACTTTTTCACTTAGGTTACAATCTAGTGAGTGGCATTATCATCATCTGGCTACCAAACCCGGATAATGGTATTCTATGGAAAAGACAATTCAAACCATTTATTAAGTATATGGGCTCATCTATGGGTTAAAATGCAACCCTATCGAGGCTATGGATGCCTGTTGGTAGTAGTGGCTCTGCCTGTGGTATCTTAATATACCTTAAATATGCCAAGTTTTAGTGTGATTTTATATTTCCTTTTTCTAAACATTGAGGCTATCATTCCAGATATATCTAATAAAAAAAGGGGGAGAGTAACAATGTTATGATTTGTGGAAAATTTTAACATGTGAACAAATTTAAAATCATTCAGAATCCTTTTCCTCAAACGGTTTCTACCATGGGTACAAAAATTAGAATTTCCCACACAAAGTGATGATTATCATTAATATCGTTAAACTTCTTGATTGAAAGTTATTAATTATTTTCTTTTCCAGTGGTGACGACGACATAGCAATCGCACCTCATAGTCACTCCCCACCATTATTACACTTGTATGTTTGACGGTCGAGATCGACCTTTCCATTTATGGGGGGGTAGATGCCTGACACATTTATCGATAGATTTCAATGAATGAAATAATTAAGAAAATGCACATTTTCCTATATACACACAATGTCATTCTGTATTTGCTATGTCTATTGTTTTCAAAAATCTGGTTGAGTTAAGCTGCAACAAAGAACGTTAGTCATCCTCACCTACTTATAGAAATATGGGAGGTCGAAGTGTGCGATGGGAACCAAAACTCTTACAGCTAACTGAGCATGCAAGAGAAATCCTACACCGTCTGGGGTGGACAGAGTAATTCAATTAGTTGCAGGGATAAGATACAGACATTACGATAGAATTCTTTCAGAAATTGCAGGGAGAAACCTCCATGGTTCGAGATATACGAATTTCAGTCACTTAGGAAATTGTAGCAGAGGTTACGAGCCTTCCTAACATAGGAATACAATGGTTTGGAAGATATACAATGCTTAAAGAAGTTGTAGAATCTTTCGTAGACCCTGGAGAGGAATTGGATAAAAAGGGAAAGGGACTTAACCCCAACACTCTCAACGAACCCTGGAAAGAATTGACAGGTGTCATACAGAGGTATATCACCTACGACAGAAGATATGATGTGATCCTCCCACTCCACCTCAAACTACTAGCTGCCCTCAAACAATGGTTATTAATCAATTTACCATTTTGTCTAAATGTTGTTGGTCACTATAATTGTTTATTAATTAAAACAATCAAGTGTTACATAAATTGTCAACCCAGGGAAGTCTGTTTATTTCAAAGGCAATCACACACTGTATATGCTCAATCTCAAAAGCAATCCAAATTTATAGTAACAGTTACACTAATCACACCTTGCTTTGAACATATTGAAGTTCTACTTTGAATTACAGTAAAAACAATCTATCTATTGCAGAATTCAAGATTCGAAGGAAAATAATCATCAAAAGAATCTTGGATTACATTAAGAAACAACAACCTAGGGAAAATGAACCTTTTAGCATACTGCAAAGAAAACTATTCTATAAAAGATAACATGACCCTATTCCACAAAGTAGGAATCTTTGACACCTATCTCAAACTATCACACTTTCATAAACTCATTCTGCAAATAGAATTACCAATCAAAATGATCAACACTTACCTAGGGATGAATTGTATGAAAACGATGCAACAATCAGTTGAACCAGAGTTTCAACAAAACAGAGTTTTAACAAGGCATGAATAAAAACAATACTTAACACACTACATAAACTAATGGGTGAATCTTATGAAGAAGGTGGGCCCTCTCCTTCTCACAAGATTCCCCAGAAATGAAAGGGAACTAAGAAGAAATTCTCAAAATGATCTTTTATTCCTCTGTCCAATGTAACAAGTTACAATATCAAAAGTGAACATGCTCCTTCTCTTTAATTCCCTTCTGGCTAATCCTTCTGTAATCTCCCTCTAATGTTGATTTCTCCTCTATTTAAGGAGGAGAATCCTCTTAATACAATTAAGCATCTTCTATGCTGGAATAGGATATTCTGATATTCCGTAGAAAAATGTTGTTACAGTGGTTGTAATAGTGTTGTCTTGAGGTACAACTGTTGCGTCCAGTGTAACAACTCCTTTAATTATCTTTTCTTGTTACTGTTGTATGTGAAATACTGTTTCAGCATCGCAAATCACAGACTGTTTCAACAATGGGATTTGCATACTGTTTGATTGTTTCAACAATGTGGTATTCAAGCAGTAACGATGGTTGTAATGGTGTTGGCTTGAGGTATAGCTATTGCGGCCAGTGTAAAAGCTCCTTTAATTATCTTTTCTTGTTAATGTTGTATGTGAAATACTGTTTCAGCATCGCAAATCACGAACTATTTTAGGAATGGGATTTGCGTATTGTTTGACTGTTTCAGTAGCGTGGTCTTCAAGAAGCAATGATATATTAACTGCAGTCTTCAAACTATTTTAGCAACTATATATTTCTAATTAATGGCTAAGTATGAAAGTAATGTAAAATTACATGTAAAACAAATTAAACATATAGCAAAGAGAAGAAACGTTATATACCTTTGGAAAAATAGATTAAGGTGATAATGTAAGCTTAAATATGAGTGGGAAAAGGATGTAATGATAGCAAAAAGTATGATAAAAAAGGTACATTATAGGGTCCTAACATCCCCCCCAACTAAAAAGGTTGCATGTCCTCAGGCAACTTCAATCTGAATCAGAATCTGGATACTGTCTCTGGGCGTGCAAATTACTTAAGTAGTAGCTGTAGAAAGTACTATCTGTTGGGGCTCTGAATCCTTGAACATGTTGTAGCCTTTGCTAGGCTGTTGCTTCAACCTTCTTGGGTAACCTATGATGAACTGATACTTCTCTGTTGTCATCCACAGAATGGGAAAATGGAACTAATAATCTATCCAATTTTCAACGCATTGTTGGACGCATTTGATGTAACTGGGTACCCGGAAGATTGTTGTCTCAAGATTGGTAGGACTAAAGGGATTGTGCTCCTGCCTTTTCTCAGAAGATTGTTGCCAAAACATGTTATTTTCTTTTAGGCCAGCAGTCTCTATGGATTTAATAAACTTTCGACAATCCTGAAGTATTGTTGCCTGTAGTTGTCGTATATGTTGAATCATCCCTAGTTTCTTCAAAAATTGATAATATTCTGCAACAAAAGTGGCAGCATTTTGTGGTTCTATCCATATCCATAGGAGACGATTATCTTCATTATGCCTGGCAGCTAGAAAATCATTCTACCACATAATTTGGTTGGCAAGGAAGGAGGCAAGTGCTCGAATCTAGATATCACCAACAAGAGGATTAAGATTAAGTTGTCTATTATCATGAATGGCTTCATTATGAAGATATAACTCACATAGTAGATGCTAATCAATAGTAGAGGCTTCTGCAAAAGTTTGAACAAAATATTCTGGTTTGAACACTGCGTAGGGTCTTCCATCTTTGATTGATTTCATCTGAAAGAATGCAAGTTGTTCTGTAAGAAAAAGAGAGTAATTTGGGGATGGTTTCCTAGCAGCCAACAATTTTTGTACCAAATCGAACATCAAGAGCAATTTACTTTTTAACTCCTCATTCTGCTTCTTATGGACACGAGATTCTTTGCGTGTTTTCTCCAAAGCTTCCCAGTTTGAATATATGTGGTTCAACCAAAGTAGTTTGTGGTCCTGCAAGCTTTTTTCTTGTGTAATAGCAGACTCCTTTTTCCATTTGTTCATTATTACATGCTCATTCCATGGTTGAGTTTGTATTCCAGCATCGCAAGTGGTAGGCTGAGGTAGAGTTTGAATGGCTTGTTCCACAAAAGTAGGGGTATTGATCTTGCTAGGAGGGGTAGATTCATCAATAGGAAGAGTTTGAGCAGCTTCACTAATGAAAACGGGAGCTTTGGATTTAACAGTTGTTGTAGGTAGGGTTTCTGTACATTAGCTTTGCTTTTTGGAATTTTTGAAGGTCCTACTGGTTCTTGTGTAACAGTAGGGCATTCCTCTTTTTTAACTGCAAAAGTCGTAGGTGCAGGGGAAGCTCCAGGCATTGGGATTTGAACCACTTTGTAGCCTGCTTGATCATAAATATCCCCACATTGGCTACACATATACTCTCTATACTGATCGTCTTTTGTGTTTTTCTCTGCCATGGCCACTACACGAGCTAAGGTATACAATTTAAGTTCCCTGTCATAGGCTTCCTTTGCCATTACCAGCTCTTGCTTGTAAGCTTCCAGTTCTAATCTTAGAAACTCATTCTCTTGTAAGAGAGAAACCATTGTTGGTTCTGGTTGTTGATCTGTCATAGGTGTATCAAGAGGGGTGACTGGTTTTTGTGTAACAGTCACAACCTCAGTAGTTGGTTCTTGTGGAGCAGCTACAAAATGTAAAGAAAATAGTGTTGCAACACCCTGGGCATTTGATTCTTGTATTTCAGGAATAAAATCAGCAGCTAGTTTGTTAGCCTATGGCTTACCTTTACCAATCACTAAGTCTAAATTGTCACCTATATTTGTATTATTCATTTAGGATATTAGTAATATATCCTCAAGTGATGACTAATGAGTTAGTTAAGATTGCCTAGCCTAGTCATAATGC